>MJUU01068432.1:3002-61589 GCA_002080025.1 Modiolus philippinarum | reverse complement strand
TGTTACTTTTTACTAAAAATTGTATATCAAGTCTTATAAAATAAAAAAATTGAACTAATTTTAAGGGATAATATTGAAGTTTAACAAACTTTATTCAAATAATTGCAAATTCAATTTTTGATTTATACTTTAATTGACCTATTGAAAGATAAACTATTTATTTGAAACTTTACAAACAGAAGGAACCTTATTAACATTTAACCTTTTTCCCTCAAAAGGGGAGATACTAGTATCATTAACTCCAAAGAAAAGTCCATAATGACACGGCAGTGGACGATACACTTATTGCTGAAGACAGAAACGAGTACCACAAATAAAATCAACAAAGCATGTAAAAGATGAAGAAAAAAAAAGATTAAAAAAAAATTCCTCATTGTGAGGGGAATAAAAACATCTGTCTGCAGATGAAACATTAACGACTTTGAAGGACATAACTGAAATGTTTGAAAACAGTACCAGCAAAAGGCAGAAAACAAGGAATGTTAAGCATACAATTCGAACTGAAACAGCAAAGCATGTAAATGATAAAAGAATTTGTGCCATCAAAATAAAACAATACAAAATAGAACTATTCATTTAGTGTGGAAGAAAGAACACAAAAGTCTATTGTCCAACCTAGAAAACCAATTGGGTGCTTCCTAATTGGCGACAAATTTTTGTAATTGGCGACAAAAAATACAAGTTGGCGATTTTTCTGGCGACAGATATTCAGAAGCCAGAGCCATCCCTGGATCTGTAACTCATTAAGGTAGACTCACTTACAAAATATCAGATCAATATCTGCAATGGTTAAGAAAAAAAGTGTGGAAAACTGATGCGGGACTGACAGACAGATGGAGTGCAAACCTGAAGTCCCCTTCGGCTATCGCCGGTAGGGGACTAAAAAACACACTTGTGTATGTTTCGTAGAAAGAACACAGTGTACAATTCCATACTCATTAAAGAAATTAAATCCCCTGTCAATGAAGTAAAGGTACCCCCATTAAGACAGAGTATACAAGCTGTTAACCTAACTTATTGTACATGTGCAGTAATTGATAAAACAAAAGTATATTATAGTACCTTGCTCTCTGCCCCAGGTGTAGGGGGACATGTAGAATTTGGTGTCCTAGAGCTAGCTGGAGTAGGATACAGTTTGTTTGGTGACAATGATCCATTTGTCAGCTGTTTCACACACCCATTGGTTTTACATGATAATTTCAGAGCATTTGATTGGTGTAACAGGCACTGCAGATTACGTAGATTGTCTGTTTCACTAGAACATGCTAATTCAATGCTGGAATTGCTTATTTCACTAGTACTTGTACTAATCGTAGAACTGCTTTCCAACGATTTCAATTTATCTACAGCCATTTTTGATGGTATTAAATTTTCTACACTTTTAGACACCAATTTGAGCCTTGTGTTTATTCTTGATAAATCATTTTCATCCTCCACTAATGTATCAGTGGAACTATCAATTCCATGTTCAATAGTTCTATCACAAAGGGTTTTTTCACTACTAGTTTTAACAATAGTCCTATTTGGGCTTCCTCCATTTTCGTTGTCAGAATCTGAAAGATTTCCATTCACTTGTCCATTTTTAACAATATTTTTACCTAATACATCATCACAGTCAGAAGAATGTCCATTTGATAAAGTCAGATTGTCAGAGTTATTCTCTTTAGTAATTTCATTACTGTCACCATTCATTCCGTTGATATGGGGCCCATGTCCATTTTCTAACGGAATAATTTTCGGTGCTTTGGAATCATTTTTTAGTAATTTTAAATCTAACCTATCAGAATTATCCTTGGAGTCTGATATGTTTTGAGAACTACTGTTTTTATCATTTTCTTTGGCTAGATGAACAGCTTGATCAAAATTGTCTAATGCAATGCTAGGATCACTTTTCCTCCGACTCGGACTTGGAACTGGTGCTTCCTGATTGGCTAACAAATTCTCACATGACCTAGTTTTTTGCAAATTACAAGTCACACAAGATTGTTCATGTTCATTCACTTGTTTGTCTACTGATAAGTCTTCAGCACTTGTTCTAGAGGAGTTGTTAGACAAGTACACTGATGCCCAAAGCTCTAAACTTCTGACATTATATGATGGATACAACACCTAAAACATAAAACATATACATACTATTATGTGTATCTTTGTTTTAAGATAGCTATGAATGTATTCTGATTAAATCTGTTCATTCCATTTTTTTTAAATCAGTTCCAAAATTATTTTTGTCTCCCCTTTTCTGTTGTCTAGGTCATATCTGTCTATGAATCTGTTTTAACTAAACACCTGTTCAAACCAAACAAAATCTTTTGTACCTGTTTTAACTGAACATCTGTCCACACCATATATAATCTTTATGAACCTGATTTAACTGAACACCTGTCCACACCAAAATAATATTCAAGAGCCTGTCAGCATAAAACAAAACCCTTCTGGACTTGTTTCAACTGAACACCTGTCCACACCACATAAAACCTTTCTGGACCTGTTTTAACAGAACACCTGTCCACACCAAACAAAATCTTTAACTTAACACCTGTTCACAACAAACAAAATCTTTAACTTAACACCTGTTCAAAACAAACAAATCTTTCTGAACCAGTATTAACTGAACACTCGTTCAAACCAGACAAATATTTCTGAACCTGTTTTAACTGAACACCTGTTCACACAAAAAGAAATCTTTCTGAAACCTGTTTTAACTGATTGACTGTCCAAACAAAATTTAAAACCTGCTTAAACCAAAAAGAATCATTTCCTAGATCTGTGGAAATTGAATGCCTGTCTAAAATAAACAAATCTTATTAAGGAAAACAATTTAACAGTTCATGTACTTGTATGTTTGTATAGAATTTGATATTTAGAACTTTTTTTGGGGGGTCTCAAATGCTCTGCAAAATAAGTAAATATTTGCAACCTTGTTTATGTCATTGAATATTTGCCAACTAAATTTTACATTAGTGATTATTTACCAACCAGTTTTGACAAAACTACTTACATGTTGCTCCAGTGAGGGGCAGTACAAATGATTGATAAATTTGTCATTTTTGCTATGTAGTAGTGACCATACTGAAGCTGTCCTTTGATTCAGCTGGCTAGATTCCCTCTCACGTGTACTGTTACACAGGAATGTCCCAAACAAATGTGAATAGGTATGCTGCATCAATTTGACCTGAAATGTAAATACCGAAAATTCATAAACAAATACATGCTAAAGCTTTATAGCATAAAAACAATGATCTTAGTTTTCTTTATACTTTTGACTTTTGAAATTTGTATAAAGTAAATTTTAAATGCTAATAACGGGATAATATGACACTTATTGATATTCCTTTAATTCGCAAAACAAGTTACTGAAGTTTTGTTTTTTCCTTTGTGTTTTTTGTTTTTGTTTGTTTTTTGTTTTTGGCTTCTCTTTTAGTTTTTGTGACAGTAGTGCCCTGTTTTCATATATTTACTGTTGTTTTTTTTCTATTTTATTTGTCGAGCTAGAAAGGACAGTGTCTGTCTGTACATGAATTTTTTGGGCAAAATTTCACATCAAAATAGATATCAACAATAAAAGCATAATTCTTTTTCTTTGTATGTAATTATTGGTTTTGTTGTGTTTCATGTGCATTCTCTTCATTAGTTCATTCAACTCTCAGGAATAAAACACTTCATATTTCCATGATAACATACATGATATATGGATGTTTTTGATATGGACTTATCACCTCCAGTATCAAGTGAGACCATTAGGGCAAGCTTGATGCATTACGCCCTGATAAAGTACGTATCAAAAATAAAATTTCCTTTATTTCTTTTATCAGTAATTCAAAAAATAATAAAAAAGAACTCTATAATGAATAGCAATATGCTGAAATTTCTTTTTTAAAACAATTTAACTATTGTTTATTGCAATAATTTATGTGCATTCTTCACTCAACGTATTCTGTGTATGAACAAGACAACTAGTACCAAAACATGAAGTCAGCATAGCAACCCACAGCCGACACCTTCAAAGTGACCAAATATTTGCGTGAAAGTGTCCAGTTCAGTGATACTGGGAATATCAGTGTCTGTAGATCAAAGGAAATTCATACAAATTACCGATCATAAGTACCTGAAAACTCTTGGACTTACCAAGTATGCTTCATTAAACTGGAATGCACAGGGAAACTGATGATACAACTGATATACACAATCTAACCATTGTATAAATACAGGACATCTCTCATTCATATCATCAGTATTGACACCATTACCACAACGATCAGCAAACTTATGTCCAAAATCTAACCATTCTCTCTCTACTAGTACTTGGAATCCCTGAAAATAATATAAGACGTTTTAGATATCTACAGTAAAGTTCTCTACACATTTTTTTAGGCTGTTCCAGATATAATTGTATGGGGGGTTAGAAGACACTTTAATTAAAATTTGATGGGTTGTGGGGTGTATTGGAGACTTTCACTGAAAAAGAAATGACACAAATTAAAATTTTTATGCATGGTGGGTCCTTATGAAAAGTGCCTTCCAATCCACCCTTTTCCATACAATTATTTCTGGAAAAAAACCCTTATTGTATCATCCTTTCAATAGCTAATTGAAATTTACCTCCCATTATGTTGAAACTTTCCTTGCAATTTTGCAGGCAAAATCAAATAACACGACTTTGACTATGAAGAGCCTTTGTGGTCAGGTCTGTTTAATTTAATTTAATTACAACTTGAGCTTTGTCTTCATTAATTGTCTGTAAGTGGACATTATTTGTAATAACTAGAACAAGAGGCTCTCAAGAGCCTGTATCGCTCACCTGGACCATGGCTGACATAGATAAAGGCATTTCCAATAGAAAAAACCCAACATAAAATTTAGCAGAATACTTTTTTTCTAAAATTACAGTATTCTTGTTTGGTTTCTATGGCAACCCAAAGATCCACCATTCATTACAACCCATAACAGAACACCATTCAAAAAAAATTTGGGCAAGGGTTCCCCCTATAATCAAGGAAATACATATTGCTGAAATTAAAACATTCAGACCACAATTCAAATAAAAATTCAAAAATTTGGGCAGAGGTTCCCCTTAAAACCAATAGGCCAATGTAAAAATTATGTTCCAGATGGTGGCCATCTTGGATGAGGTACGGACTTGCCAGATACACTTTTTGGATGGGACCATCAAAGGACCATTGTGGCTTAGTTTAGTTTTAATTGGACTAGTCGTTTCTGAGAAGAAGATCTTTGAAGGTCTTTTCCATAGGGTCCAATGTTAAAGCTAAGTTCCCCGCTGGTGGCCATCTTGGAATTTGGATGAGGTACAGACCTGCCGGATACCTTTTTTAGAAGGGACCACCTAAGGACCATTGTGCCTTAGTTTAGTTTAAATTGGACTAGTAGTTTCTGAGAAGAAGATCTTTGAATGTATTTTCCATAGGGTCCAATGTTAAAACTATGTTCCTAATGGCAGCCATCTTGGATGAGGTACAGACCTGCCGGATACCTTTTTTGGAAAGGACCATCTAAGGACCAATGTGACTAAGTTTGGTTATAACTGGACTGGTAGATTCTGAGAAGAAGATCTTTGAATGTCTTTCCCATAGGGTCCAATGTTAAAACTATGTTCCCCGCTGGCGGCCTTCTTGGATGAGGTACGGACCTGCCGGATACCTTTTTTGGAAGGGACCATCTGAGGACCATTGTGACTAAGTTTAGTTATATTTGGACTGGTAGTTTCTGAGAAGATCTTTGAATAACTTTTCCAAAGGGTCCAATGTTACAAGAATAGAATTCCTGGGTCCCCCACCGCTCGTGCAATATACTAGTATACTGTATATGAAATTGAAATATTTTCAAACATTCAGGGCAGTTCCAAAATTAAATATGTGGGGATACAAAAAGGATCGACCACGGCAGATGTTCCAATTTGACCAAGGTATTAGTGGAATTAACATTTGGTGTAATTTTCATGAAAATCTGTCTAAATTTGTAGCCATGAGAGCGCTTACAAGGTAAATTTTTGGATAAAACAAAGTAATTATTTTTAACAAAGTCCCATAACTCCGTCAAAAAATATTGACCCAGGCTGATTTTTGAACTTGACCAAGGTATTAGGTATAAACATTTGATATAAATTTCATGAGAATCCGTCAAAATTTGTAGGCATGAGAGCGCTAACAAGGTCAATTTTTGGCTAAAACGGTGTTGTTATTTTGGTCGCAGTCCAATAACTCCATCAAAAAGTCTCGAACGAAACTGATATTCAAACTTGTATTAGTGGTATAAACATTTGGGATAAATTTAATGAAAAGCCATTAAAATTTGTAGCCATGAGAGCGCTTACAAGGTCAAATTTTGGCTAAAACAATGTCGTTATTTTCGTCAAAGTCCCATAAATCCGTCAAAAAATATCGTCCAAGGCTGATTTTCAAACTTAACCAAGGTATAAATGGTATAAACATTTGATATAAATTTCATGAAAATCTGTCAAAATTTGTAGGCCTGAGAGTGCTTACACGGTCAATTTTAGAGTCATGATTTCGGTCAAAGTCCCATAACTCCGTCAAAAAATATCAACCAAGGCTGATTTTCGAACTTAACCAAGGTATTAATGGTATAAACATTTGGTATAAATTTCATGAAAATCTGTCAAAATTTGTAGGCGTGAGAGCGCTTACACGGTCAATTTTTGAGTCATGATTTCGGTCAAAGTCCCATAACTCCGTAAAAAATATCAACCAAGGCTGATTTTCGGACTTAACCAAGGTATTAATGGTATAAACATTTGGTATAAATTTCATGAAAATCTGTCAAAATTTGTAGGCGTGAGAGCGCTTACATGGTCGATTTTTGGATAAAACAGAGTCACGATTTCGGTCAAAGTCCAATAACTCTGTCAAAAAGTATCGACCAAGGCTGATTTTGTGAACTTGACAAAGGTATTAGTGATATAAACATTTGGTATAAATTTCATGAAAATCTGTTATAATTTGTATGCATGAGAGCGCTTACAAGAAAGTGTGACGGATGGACGCACGGACGCCCGGCATTTCTATGTCCCCACTCTGCGTTGCGGTGGGGGACAAAAACTATGTTCCCCGCTGGCGGCCATCTTGGATTAGGTACCGACATGCCAGATACAATTTTTAAAGTGGACCACCAAAGGACTATTGTGACAAAGTTTGGGTCCAATTGGCCAAGTGGTTTCAGAGGAGAAGATCTTTGAATGAAAAGTTTATGCCGGCCGGACGGACGATGGACGCCAAGTGATGGCAAAGCTCACCCTGGCATAGCCAGGTGAGCTAAAAACTATGCCCAATTTTACATTGCCATATGACCTTTGGTGTCAATATCAAAACCTTACATAAATGTTTTATCCTAATGCAGATCGAGACCAGGTATTGTTTTATCTTCTGATGTTGATTTGTATGTGGCTATAATTAAACCAGGGTTCCACACTAACACTTGTCCTCTAGACTTGAGGCTTACAAATTAGTGGAAGGACAACTAATAATGTTAAATTGGTAGTCCTCGGGGCTATTAATTTCAATAAAGGGCTATGCCAAGCGCAGCATGATACGACCCCAGCATGTCGACCACTGAAATTTGAACAAATGAAATATAAAGTGAATGTGTACACAGTAATTAGATGGACACAATTTAAGCTTAACACAGAAATTAGGTGGACATAAACTACTGAAAACTAGAAAAACATCTAAATCCGCTGAGAAATAAAGATTTTACATATTTGTGAAAATTGTGAAAATAGCAACTTTGACCCTTTGACCCCTTACAGCTTGGAAACGGTAAGAGATATGCAAAATCCGTTGACATACTACTGAAACCTTAAGATAGGAGGAATGTAAAGAAAAAAATCCCATCGAAATCCAATGAAAAATAAAAATTTTATGTAATCTGCACATTTCAAGTCATTTGCAATTTTAACCCGTTTGGCCCCTCATAGCTCTGAAAGGAAACATGTGATCAAATATCTAATGATTGAGCGCCATATTGATTTTTCATAAGGAATCAACTGAAAAAAACTGCATCAAAATCGGACTAGAAATAAAAAAAAAAATTTTTGTGATTCTCCCCTTTTGGGCCCCAATCATCTCATGAATGATACATGCGACGTGAAATCCATTGATAGTGTGCTGATTGCAAATTTCCTCAGGAGCACACTGAAAGAAACCCTATCAAAATCTGATGAATAATAAAAATTCTACAGCCAATAATGTGAATACACCCAATTATGCCCTTTTTGGCCCCTTTTTTAAAAACGGGAGGGGCCACAAAGTCCAAACCACTCCCAGTCTTTCTTTTGTGCCAAGGAACATTGTGTTAAAATTTCATAAGGATTGATCAACTGGAACTTAAGTTATTGACCAAAAACAAAAGTGTCTACAGACGACTACGACAGCACCATACCATTATACAACCTCAAAATTTTTGCGGTTGTATAAAAAGTAAATTCAGGCAACTTCTAGTTCTTTTTATCTCTCAGAGATAGATAAAATTAGTGTCAAACCCTTGAACTGAAATTTATACAATAATCAACCTTATATACATTTACCTCAATTGACCTGTAGTATGGATCTAGTAGTAACTCTGCTAAAGCAATGATCTGTGTGGTTCTATCCGAACTATCAGAACAGTGAACTAATACTGGTTTTCCTTCCTTATCTATAGCACTTACCTCAGTTGACCTGTAGTATGGATCTAGTAGTAACTCTGCTAAAGCAATGATCTGTGTGGTTCTATCCCAGCTATCAGAACAGTAAACTAATACTGGTTTTCCTTCCTTATCTATAGAACTTACCTCAATTGACCTGTAGTATGGATCTAGTAGTAACTCTGCTAAAGCAATGATTTGTGTGGTTCTATCCCAGCCATCAGAACAGTGAACTAATACTGGTTTTCCTTCCTTATCTATATAACTTACCTCAATTGACCTGTAGTATGGATCTAGCAGTAACTCTGCTAAAGCAATGATCTATGTGGTCCTTTCCCAACCATCAGAACAGTGTACTAATACTGGTTTTCCTTCCTTATCTATAGGACTTACCTCAATTGACCTGTAGTATGGATCTAGCAGTAACTCTGCTAAAGCAATGATCTGTGTGGTCCTATCCCAGCCATCAGAACAGTGAACTAATACTGGTTTTCCATCCTTATCTATAGAACTGACAGCCACTACAGCTGCCTTCAATATAGCACTTAAATATGTAAACCACTTGGAATTCTCTAGTATTGACAACCAACTGTAAATATATTCAAGAGATGAAAAATATTAGCTCTTATTGAAAATTTAAACCTTGTGTTATCATTGTGCATTAGAAATAAATATTCTACAATTATTTTGTTGTATACAACGGTTTACAACACAGAAGCCTATTTATCAGTGAAATATTGCGAAACATCAATAAACAAAACATGTTATTATCATCTCAACGAACAGCTAATTGTAAGTCTGTTATTATCGTAGGGCAAATCATTTTTGTTTTCCATCAATTTGCCCCACAGGAGTCTAGGACTGAGCCCCCCTGGACAATTGCCCCCCCCCCACATGACAACTCCCCCAAGGACAATTGACTCCTATATAATAATTGTCAACCATAGGAAAAAAGCCATTATTATTAGCAAAGTAAGTAATCAGGTTAATGGCTATATAAGGCCGAAAATCGAGCCAGTCTCTCTATTTTCTTTTGTGATGTTTTAACTGTTTTTTTTTTAATTTGTACATTTTGTCCATTTGAACTTTAAACTTGAGGCCTATTTTGTTTATAAATGTGGATATTAGTTTTGACCATTGCATGACATATATTTTTATAATAGTAAATCTAACATCTATACAAAATATCACTACCAATTTCATTAGACTTGAGAACAGTATGTAAATTTTCTTGTGCTTTCAAAACATAAAATACTATTGAAAGGTCATCAAGACCTTTACATTTACATGTATGTTTGGTAAAATGCCAAATAAAAACATAGGTAATCAACGATTACAAAGTTTGCCTCGTTATTGAACATTGACACAGCAACACAATTTTACCAGTGTGCTGACCTATCATCTGAGATGCATGCATATACGTGATTAAATGATCTTACCATGAACAGAGACTTTGTGATCTTAACTCTGATGTAAACTTAAAAGTAAGTCGATCATGAGGAAAATATAGGTCAAAGTGACCATATTTTGCCTGGATGCTGACCTACTGCCAAAGATGCATGCACATGCAAGGTAAGATAATTCTACCATGCTCAGGTACTGAGATATGAACCTAGACGTAAACTTGAATGCAACTTAGTCATGTGGAAAATATAGGTCAAAGTGACTTTATTTTGCCAGAATGTTGCCCTACTGCCATAGATACATGTACATGCATGGTTAGATGATTATACCATGTACAGGTATTGAGATATGAACTCAGACATTAACTTGAATGCAAGTCGTTCATGCAGAAAATATAGGTCAAAGTGACCTTATTTTGCCTAGATGCTAACCTAAAGATATAAATGCAAGCACAATGGTCCTCAACTTCGTTGAAGCGAACTAAAAATAATCAATTTATATTTTAAGGTAATTCGTTCCTAATAAAAATTTCAGACAGAATTTTTTCTTTTAAGATATTTTGTAGGTCTTAACCTATATATATTCAAAAAATAAAATAAAAATGATATGTCACAGATCATCTTTTCCTGTTATCTGGCTTTGAAAATTAGGCCAAATTCAGTATTTCAGCAATATTTACAAAGAATATATAGGGAACTGTGATAACATGCCTTTTGTTTATCTTTCATATAAAATAAATATCAGATAGACTTTTTTTATTTTTTGATATTTCAGAGATATACACTTAAGCTATCTGTTACTCTGAAAAAATCTATGTCACCGTTCGATTAAGAGAGATATTTTATATAGTTTACAAAATAGACAATATTTACATGAAAAGGGAGCTAATTCGTGGGAAAGTGTATTCCAATCTATTATGACGTCACAGTGAATAGGCCAATACAGGAATATTCTGGTTTGAAAATCAAGTCAATTCCGCATCCGACTCGTGTTTCGCAAATGCGCCAATCGAATGCGCTGTATATTAGTGTTGAACTACCTTAAAGCCATTTTTTTAATGCTGTAATTGTTTTAAAAGAGAAAACTAGAGGATGACATGCCCCCGCGCAAGGTTTAATAAAACTGGGATTTTCTAGTGATATTTGTGTCTGTAAGACACATATGATGCCCCTGCTAAACACATGTTATTCTAGGTTGCACAGATTAACTACCGGTATGTACCCTCTATTACTAAATCACCAAAAAATTAAAAGTTGAGCAATGTATATTTTTGAAAAAAAAAATGAACCGAAATCAAAATACATACCACATGCACATTTTCAATACAGGTACAAATGAACTGCAAAATAAAAGCTTCCTAGCATCAAAACTCTAGGAGGAGTTGTTCAGACAATCTGTGTACCCTTTATTAATAATTCATCCAATAAATGACTAAGTTCAACAATGTGTATTTTTTCCAAAAATGCAACAAAATCAAAATCCTTCCCACATGCACATCTTCAATATAGGTACAAATAATCTGCAAAATAAAAACTTCCTACCATCAAAACTGTAGGAGGAGTTGCATGGACAAACTATATACCCTCCATTACAAAATCACCCCAAAAATGACTAAGTTCAACAATGTATATTTTTTACAAAAATTTACCAAAATCAAAATCCTTACCACATGCACATCTTCAATATAGGTACAAATGATCTACAAAATAAAAACTTCCTACCATCAAAACTGTAGGAGGAGTTATGCAGACAAACTATGTACCCTCTATTTTAAAATCACCCCAAAAATGACTAAGTTCAACAATGTATATTTTTGACAAAAATGCACCAAAATCAAAATCCTTACCACATGCACATCTTCAATATAGGTACAAAAGATCTGCAAAATAAAAATTTCCTAGCATTAAAACTGTAGGAGGAGTTGCGCGGACAAACATGTACCCCCCTCGGACAGACGGACGGACGAGGGTAAAACAATATGCCCCCCGACTTATCGTCGCGGGGGCATAACAAGGCAACTGTGAAATGCTTTGCTTAGTGTATAGCATCAATTATGTACTTTTTCACTTACTTAGGTTGATCTGCACCACTACTACATAAAGATCTTAAAGCTGCAAAACTTTTCCGTACAGTGTGGATATTAGCTAAATTCATAAACTGTATTTCTGCATTTGGGTAATACTCTATAAAGAAACAAATTGCATATAGATAAGTTTAAAAGTCGTACATGTAGATGAACAATTTACTTTAGAGCAGATTTTTCTTTTTGTACTTTGTATCAGAAATGATATTAAAGAGAAAGACAGTGCTGTTGAAAAGATTTTCTTATGTGGACCTTGGACTGTATGTACAAAGGCATATATTGTCGCTGTGGAATTATAAGGTCGTAAGTGGAACTTACGACCTTTTTCACTTTTTATCATATTTTGACTCTGCTTCCTAAGCTTTATCATTATTTTACACTGCGTTCTGTAAAAAACCCTATTTAAATAGCTAAAATATTCAAAGGTTGTATCTACACTTTTTTTTACAGTTGGATTAAGAGGTCGTATCTGCATGTACTATTCAACTAAAATATTTTCTAGCCAACTTCCATTTTGAAGTTACAAGGTCGTAACTGGCAGATCTGACTAAACGTTTTTCCCTTCTTACTCAAAAGTGTAAAATTGCAGTTACAATCTTTCAGTTCTACGGTGACGATATGTTGAGAGTGTGGTAAAACAAGTGTAGAAAATAGGAAACTGTTCTATAAAGTGAAGTTCACATCTTTATTTACTTAAAACATTCTATGAAGTCTTTATAATTGGTGTTATAAAGTGAAGAAATTGATTTCACAAAAAAATAAAGGGCTGCGCCGAGCGCAGCATGATACAACCGCAGCATGTTGACAACTGAAATTTGAACAAAAGCAATATAAACTGAATGTGGACACAGTAAAATGCTTGACACAGTAATTAGATGGACACATTAAGAAGACTGAAACAGTAATTAGCTGCACACACAAGGAAAAAACCCATCTAAATCTGATGAGAAAATAAAGATTTCACATATTTGTGAAAATTGCAATTTTGACCCCTTTGACTCCTTACAGCTCGGAAACGGTAAGAGATACGCAAAACATGTTGACAAATTACTGAAAGCTTAAGACAGGTGGAATGTAAAGAAAAAAATCCATCGAAATCTGATGAAAAATAAAAATTTTATGAGTCTGCACATTTGCAATTTTGGACCAGTTTGGCCCCTCATAGCACCAAAAGGAAACATGTTATCAAATATCTAATAGTTTTGCACCATATTAATTTTTGATAAGGAATCCATTGAAAAAAACTGCATCAAAATCGGACTAGAAATAAAAAAATATAATTTTTGTGATTCGCCCCTTTTGGGCCCCATTTATCTCATGAACGGTACATGCGACATGAAATCTATTGCCACACTGCTGATTGGAAATTTCCTCAGGAGCACACTGAAAGAAACGCCATCAAAATCTGATGAATAATAAAAATTCTACAGCCAATTTAAGAATACACCCAATTTTGCCCTTTTTGGCCCCTTTTTTTAAAACGGGAGGGGCCACAAAATCCAAAACCCCTCAAAGTCTTTCTTTTGTGCCAAGGAACATTATTTTAAAATTTCATAAGGATTGATCAACTGGAACTGAAGTTATTGACCAAAAACAAAAGTGTCTGAAGATGATGAAAAGGATGGTTTACTCATACTGGGCTCCAATGTTAAACTATGTTCTGCACTTGAGGCAATGTTTTTTGTCGGATTTGAATGAAATGTGCAATTTTTGTAAAGTACCTTCAGTCATCATTCCTGTAAAGTTAGGTTTAATTTGCTTCAGTGGTTTCAGAAGAGTAGATGAAAATGTGATTTTCCCATAGGGTCCGATGATAAACTATGTTCTGTGCTGGCAGCCATGTTTTCTAACGGATTGTAATGAAATGAGCAATCTTTGTTAAGGACCTTCTATTCATCCTTCCTGTAAAGTTTGGTTGAATTTGCTTCTGCAGTTTCAAAGGAAAAGATGTAAATGTGATTTTACCCACAGGGTCCAATGTTAAACCTACGTTCCGTGTTGGCGGCCATGTTTTTTATCAGATCAGAACGAAATGAGCAATCTTTGGAAGTACATAATTCCTGTAAAGTTTGGTTGAATTTACTTTAGTTATTTCCAGACTTACCTACCCCTTTTGGTCAAAAATAGTAAGTTACTTGATCAAAAATCGTAATCGGAGAGGAAAAATAGTAAGGCACTCTTTAATGTAAAAAGACGTGTTTTAACAAAGAAACTACACTCATCAGTGAAAGGCACATTATGTAGTTACACAATACTCCCATAAAGAATTCTTTTTTCCCTAAATGAAAACCTAGAAATCTTGTATTAAAGATAGTTTATACATTTGTTACCGGAAATGCCGATTTTAACACTAATTTATGGAACCCAATGAAATGACGGACTGGAACTGAAAAATTTCCCGTATTACTGCAAATTGACCAAATCGTAAGGAAATGGTAAACAATCGTAAGGGCATAAGATGACTTTGAAAAAAGTAAGCCTTACGCAAAATTGTAAGCGTAGGCAAGTCTGTATTTCAGAGAAGAAGATGAAAATGTGATTTTCCCATAGGGTCCTATGTCAAACAATGTTCCGTGCTGGACGCCATGTTTTTTGTCGGATCAGAATGAAATGAGCAATCTTTGCTAAGGACCTTTAGGTCATCATTCCTGTAAAGTTTGGTTCAATTGGCTTCACCTGTTTCAGAACAGAAGATGAAAATATGATTTTTCCTATAGGATCCAATGATAAACCTAAGTTCCGCGCTGGCGGCCATGTTTTTTATCGCATCAAAACAAAATGAGCAACCTTTGTAAAGGACCTTCCATACATCATTCCTGTAAAGTTTGGTTGAATTTGCATCAGTGGTTTCAGAGGAGTAGATGAAAATGTGATTTTCCCATAGGGTCCTATGTTAAACCATGTTCCTTGGTGGTGGCCATGTTTTTATTCGGATGGGAACAAAATGAGCAATCTTTAATAAAGACCTTAAGTACATCACTCCTGTAAAGTTTGGTTCAATTGGCTTCAGCCGTTTCAGAGCAGAAGATGAAAATATGATTTTTCTCATAGGGTCCAATGTTAAACCTAAGTTCCGTGCTGGCGGCCATGTTTTTTATCAAATTGGAACAAAATGAGCAATCTTTGTAAAGGACCTTCCATACATTATTCCTGTAAAGTTTGGTTGAATTTGCTTCAGTGGTTTCAGAGGAGTTGAAAATGTGATTTTCCAATAGGGTCCTATGTTAAACCATGTTCCGTGCTGGCTGCCATGTTTTTCATCGGATCGGAAGGAAATGAGCAATTTTTGTTAAGGACCTTTAGTACATCATTCCTGTAAAGTCTGGTTCAATTTGCTTCAGCCTTTTCAGAGCAGAAGATGAAAATGTGATTTTTCCAAATGGTCTAATGTTAAACGCAAGTTCTGCGCTGGCGGCCATGATTTTTATCGGATCAGAATGAAATGAGCAATCTTCATAAAGGACCTTCCATACATCATTCCTGTAAAGTTTGGTTGAAATTGCTTCAGTGGTTTCAGAGGAGTAGATGAAAATGTGATTTTCCCATAGGGTCCTATGCTAAACCATGTTCCGTGCTGGCCGCCATGTTTTTCGTCGGATCAGAACGAAATGAGGCATCTTTGCTAAGGACCTTAAGTACATCATTCCTGTAATGCTTCAGCCTTTTCAGAGCAGAAGATGAAAATGTGATTTTTCCCATAGGGTCCAATGTTAAACCTAAGTTCCGCGCTGGTGGCCATGTTTTTTATTGGATTGGAACAAAATGAGCAATCTTTGTAAAGGACCTTCCATACATCATTCCTGTTTTGCTTCAGTTGTTTCAGAGGAGAAGATGAATATGTGAAAAGTTAACGGACGACGGACGGACGCCAAGTGATGGCAATAGCTCACACTGACCCTTCGGGTCAGGTGAGCTAAAAAGTATATTTACCTGCACATTCCACTCCTCCACCTTTGGCCCTGTTAGCAAAGGCTGCACCATATGAACGACAATCCATTATAATCATTTTATTATCTGTTGTCTTGTCTTCTCCAATCTCTGTAATTAAAAAAGAAAACTGACAAATATTCAAAGGTGATTAACTATCAGCATGAGCAACACAAGCAAAGGAAAAATTATGTTCCTATAGGAATAAATTATCTTTGTGAACTATCCAATTTTGTATTAATGACTGAGTAGAAAGCAAGTATACAAATATAAATTACCAAGACATGGCTCTATCTCAACTAAGATAAATACACTTCTTGCAAAAATTAGCAAATTTAATGCAAATTATACTTTGAAGACCATACAGTGACTCTAGATGCTTTGTTTTGGGTTGTTTTAACCTGGAGATGGGATGTTGTCTCCTTGACATTTACCCCATTTCCTTTCTTTTTTGTATTTAATATATATACAATCCTTCTTCTACATAAATGTAGGTGCAACAGACGGTGATCTTTAATTAAATGAAAAGACATGCTGAGCCTTGATAGCATAATGAATAAGATGTCTGCTTTGAGTGTCAAAGATTTGGTTAATCCAAAGACATGAAACATGGTAATGAATTTTTCACTGTAGCAAGGAGTGAAAGCATACACTGGTGCATTCAGTTCATAATTTAACATGGGTTCCTATGGGTCGTTGTCTCTTTGACACGTTCCCTGTTTCCCTTCTTTTTTTCTAGTTATTTGGTAGCACATTAAAAAGCCAGCTCAACATGTTGGTCTATCACAAACAAACATCATACATTGATCTTGTATAATAATACAAATCTTAAGCTGGACCAATGAAATAGTGCCGCTTACACATAGAACACTTAGATGGAGAATGTGTGGAAAGATATTGAAAAAAAAATTGCAAAGGGGAAACATGGGGAAAAATAACATAAAAAGTACAGAAATTTTGCATAATCCCTAAAACTTTTAACAATACATTTACATGTATCAATAATAAAACTTTTTTGCATTGTACAGATAATATATATCCAGAAGGGTCCTAGAGGCTTTATAGCCTAATTTGCAGACCTCGGAACCAGGCAAACCGGGTAAATAATAAATTTTGTTTCTGTCACACAATATTAACACAAACCTCCATTCTGTGAACCTGATTCAGAACCAGATAAATCATCACTTAGGCCTGGGTATTTATATGTTCCTGGATTCTGTGAACAGGCCACTGGTACAGATTCTAACATATTTTCATCTTCTGTACTTCTCCACCCCAGCCATCCTAACTCTGGCTGACTACATCGTACCAACACTGCACCATTCCTCTGGTCTCTGTCAAATATGGTTTATTGATAAATACACATATATGTGCTCAGTGTAATAAAAGTGCAACACTTATGTTCGAATAATAATCGGAGGTCCTAATCTTTTCAAGGCTAATTAATTGATTTAGGATATTGGATGTTTCTTAGGATATGGGAAATGAATATTTCTGGCAGTTCAGAGATTCATTAAGATTTTAATTTTTGCAATTCATTTCCAGCCAAAATAAATCAAATTTTGAATTTCATGTATAAATAAAACCATTAACAAAAATAACCAAAATCTGAGACAGTTTACTACTTTCTTTTTATTCTGAATATGTTGTGATCTTAATATGACTTTATAATTAAAGTTACACTCATAAGGAAAAATACCCCAATGCAAAACATCACATGTTTCCGACAATGAAATTTAAATCATACTAATTGTCAATTGTCAATACATAAAATCAGGATGTTCCTCACTCATGTAATATATCTTTTTAATAGTCTGACTTCCTCTTTCTTTATCTCTTAGTTTAAAAATAACCTTATTTTATGTTTGAATAAGAATAATTCATCATATTAAACCTCACAGCCATCAACTAACCAAATACATCAGATGTGGCCGATATTTTCATTTAAAACCTGATAAAATTAAACAGAATTAGTTATTAAACAACCCAAGAATCAAAATAGTCACAAGTTTTCACCTGGATTTGCCTTCCATTAACACCTCTATACTAACATTACCGGTAGTGTAATTAGGCCAGAATCAAATACTAGCACATTATGTTCTCTTTTGTCACACAGATTTAATCAACTTGCTCATGCTTGAAATTTACTCCAAGTAAAAATCTGAAATCAGTGAAGGGTCCAAGTCAGTACATGAAATCTGATTATTAGTGTATTCTTTTCAGGTCTGTTGTCATATTAAAGCATGTAAATAACTCAATTTGCTTGATAATGGAAAATACTTTGGGTGAAAAAAGTTTGTCAGAGGTTATGACCATTTTTTCTTAAATCCAATGCTAAAAGCTACTTGTAGTTTGAAATATACATGTACCTCCATACAACAGAGGGGAACCTTTTTTGAGATCTAAATCCTGCTACATCTTTCAACTGTTTTTCTGTTACACATGCTGGTACAATATGGCACTTTGGATATGATGAACATAAACTGAAATATCAAGATGAAACAAGTGTCAATACAATTTTTCCAAATGTACAATGTATTATTAAACAAAACTTTTTTGTCCATGCTGCATTTGAAACAGTATACATCTATTTTATAATTAAGAAGGTAATAGCAAAAGCTTTTTTTCTAATTCAAAGTAAGGAAAGAGTTGATATTGAAGGGCACCAATATCTGCTTAAGTTGCTGTGCCGTTAGCAGTTGTCACCCAAAAGAACCTAACAAAGTATCGTATATCTGATTCTCTTTAACATGTGGGTGTATACATGAGAAAGTAGAAAGACCCAAGTTAAGGACAGAATAAATAGGATTAAGCAACCTTTCCTTGATGATTTTTTTGCCTCAAAGAAATCTATATTCAGACCTAAGTGCAAAAAGACCAGAAAATAATGATTTTATTCAGTTTTAATGAATTTTAAACTGAAGTTTGTGACCAGAAAGTATTTTGTGTAAAAAAATGAATATTTGTAAACTTCATGTTCATGTAGATATTGAAAATATTTTGTTTGTTTAAAGTCTATTTATATTATTTCATTTATCCTTTATAAAGTTTTCAAAAATAAAACGTATTGTATGCAAAGGAAGTTAATTTTAACTTGAAGCAAGACAAGTTTTAATCACTGACAAAATAATATTTCTCCATGAGGTTCAGTATCCCATATATTACATCTTACTACAATCATGGAGTCATTCATGAATAAAATGTAGGTCAAAGTACAATCCTCCAGAACTACATATATTGAAGATCAATACTTGAGGTTAGGTTCATCACTTAGATACTTATATTTTCAAATATACACAGATAAGCAAAAAGATTAAAATGTTTTATCTCTTCCATTAATGATGGTTTACAGTGTGAGACAACCAATGTAAGATTGTTGCACGCGACCTCCTCTCCCATGCCTAAATGACCAACCATGAGTGTTAATTTTTGTGATATAATAATCGTAACCATGACTAAACATCATAAAACACCTGATGTCACAATGCAACATACACTCAAATGGCGACGACGTTACTCGCACAGTACAGGTTTCCAGATGTTTCTTGTCGTATTTCCGTGAAAATCAAAGATCCGAATATCTTTCACTCATGTAAGAAATTCTTCGTCTTATTCTCTCATTTCACTGCGCTCCACTCAAGAAAAGACAGAATTTCTTTCATTCATGAGAGATACCCCGATCTTTGATTTGCTCTCATGTAAGAAGCTATTACTCTTCCCAGACTTTATATAGACAAACCTGAAATCTTCATTTATATATGTAATTCTCCAGGCAGATTTACTCTTCAGGTCAAACTTCATTCTATCCACTTCTTTCCCAAAGCTGTACATGAATCTATCACCTATGTAAATACAAAGATTATTTTTTGCATTAAAATATTAATAAATACATATAACAAGCAGCAATTATAAAACTACTGTATGAGGTGATATTACTCAAAGATGTTTAGATTTTAGATTGATATTCAACTCCACAGATCTATCTATAGAAATATTATGTATATTTTCCTAATGAATCTTTGTAATTTCATTGGACTTAACTACAGGAGAAAAATGCTAAATACTCATAAAGATTTCAATAATGTTTGCCATGTGTTTTAAAAATAAACAAATGCTTCACTTATGAAGGAGTTAAGTCAACCAATTTTTGTGCTTCTTCTCAGAAACAAACTGTTTTGGGCCAACAATTTCTATATTTTACTCTAAAAATCAAACCACAGTTCTATTTAATTAAAATTTTAGTCACATAAAATAAGCTAAAAGACTGGCATGTAATAGCCTCTGACAATACTTAATGCACCTATTCAAGCCTTTCATTTATACTTTGTGAGAAGTTATCTAAGTAGTCAGTATGGGTTCTTTTTATCTATTTCAAGAACAAAAATCTAAATGGCACCAGGGTGCACAAGCCGAGTTGCAACTTCAAATATAATCCAAGTTAATGTGAAGACCAAAATATTTCTAAAATTGTCTATTTATTTTCTTTCCTACCTAATATCTAAAATTCTAAGAATTCAAGAGGGTCTATTTTCTAGTTTCATGTCCAGATGTCTTGACATTTCAATATATATTTTCGGTCAGTGTGACCTTCAGTGACCTTGACCTTTGACCTACTTTCTCCAAAATCAATAGGGTTCGTCCCCTCTTGGTATGCAACAATATACACATGTTTCATTTCAATTGGATGTAGACTTCTAGAGTTATCATCCAGAAACCAATTTTTTTTTTTAAATTCCCAATCTTTGTACCCAACAAAATATGCAAGTTTCATTTCAGTTGGATGTAAACTTTTTTAATATATCACCCAGAAACCAAATTTTTCTGAAATTTTCAGTCTATTTTCAGTCACCGTGACCTTGACCTTCTTTCTCCAAAAACAATAGGGTTCCTCCCCTCCTGGTATCCAACAACATATCCAAGTTTTATTTCAATAGGATGCACACTTTTTGAGTTATCATCCAAAACCAAATTTTTCTCAAATTTTCAGTCTATTTTCGGTCAGTGTGAGCTTGACCTCAACAACATATCCAAGTTTCATTTCAACAGGATGTAAACTTTTTGAGTTATCATCTGTAAACCTTTTTTTCTTCAAATTTTCAGCCTATTCTTGGTCAGTGTGACCTTGACTTTTGACGTACTTTCTCCGAAATCAACAGGGTTCCTCCCCTCCTAGTATCCAACAATATATCCAAGTTTCATTTCAATTGGATGTAAACTTTTTGAGTTATCATCCGGAAACCAAATTTTTCTCAAATTTTCAGTCTATTTTCGGTCAGTGTGACCTTGACCTTTGACCTANTTTCTCCAAAATCAATAGGGTTCCTCCCCTCCTGCTACCCAACAACATATCCAAGTTTCATTTCAATTGAATGTTAACTTTTTGAGTTATCATCCTGAAACCAAATTTTTCTCAAATTTTCAGTCTATTTTCGGTCAGTGTGACCTTGACCTTTGACCTATTTTCTCCAAAATCAATAGGGTTCCTCCCCTCCTGCTACCCAACAACATATCCAAGTTTCATATTAATTGAATGTAAACTTCTTGAGTTATCATCCGGAAACCAATGTTTTGACGCCCGCCCACATGCACGCACGAACGCCCGCAACACCAAACCAAAAGCCGATTTCAACTTCGTTGCAACTAGGCTAAAGACTACTGAAAGGCAGAAAAGGTACAGGGGATATATAGTTTCCATAACGAGAACTAGTTGATTATGAAATTTCTCACATCGAGTTAAATAAATTTTGCTAATGTTTGAAAGCGAGGCTTGACGAGCTTTTAAACATTTGAAAATTTATTTATCGAGATGTGAGAAATTTCATAATTAACGTGTTTAAGTTGTGGAAAATGTTTCTCTTATGACTGGACTAAAAACACCGAGGATTGTATTCCGAATGAATTAGGCGGGAAATGTCACGAAACTTGTTCTCCTCTCTAGAGAGGAGAACTAATGTGCCACACCGTTCAGGAAGTGTGAAAACTGGATAAAAATTAGAGAAATACTCTTTCAGTTTTATAAATTGCTTAAAATTGATCTCCATTTCTCAAATTTTTCATCTTGACTAGGCAAACCCAATAAAATACAGGTAAAATTATATAGATGATGTAATCCAATGTGCAGTGATCATAATCACAAGATTTAAACTATTATGTACCTGGAACAATGGGTTTAATTTTAAATCTTATAATAGACAAAAATTATGTCATTTTGGCAAAGTTCCAACTCAAATTTAACTAGATTTGATTATTAAGAGCTTATTACATGTTTAAAATCACAAAGATATCTTGACAGATTTATCGTCTGTAAACATAGTATCTTTCATTCAATGAACTACACTCATTTCCTTCTCTTTTTTTATAGTAATATACACAATATACAAGATCCTATGTGTCGATCCTGTACTAGGTGCAAGTGACACAAAAAAGAAATCACTTTACTAAAAGGGTGTAAATTTCATATTTCACAAAAGGATTCCAAGAAGAGCACAAACAAGCAATTTTCAAAAGAAATGATGAAATATTTCTGATATATCATATGGTTCTTATAAAATGAACCTCTATTTAAGTAAAAAGTATGAAAAAGTCGGTCAATTTCAAAACCAGCAACAAGAGAAGAAGAAAGATAATTGCAAATATGTACTGGTATTTAACATATATTTGGATCTACTTTACCTTCTTTTACTAATATATAATCTGATATTTACAAGATTACACATCATACCTTGTTGACACAGCTGATAACAGACTTCATGTTCTGACGGACAAGGACTCCTGTCTTGGCACCAAGCAAAGAAGGCAAAAGCAAATAAGGAACTAAGTTCTTTTGGACTCCCAGTCCTCTGATTGATCCGTTTGAACCAGTCTTGGCAAGAATCGTTGTTGCTAAAATCACACCTATAAATTACAAAATACAAATATCAACGTACAAAATTACTGCATACAGTATGAAATGGCTCAGACCAGGAACGAAAATTCACAAAATTGGGAAACGTTGCCAACCATGGGCCCTGCCAAACAAAATTCAGTAGCCCAGCCAATATATTACTAGCCCAGCACTATATTATGTCAACCAAACTTTCAGGATATTTCAGTAGCAACCTGGGCTGCTGGTTTTTAAATTTTAGTAGCCCAAGTCAAATTTTAAAGGCCTTGGGCTACTGGGCCCTGGTAATTTGCATCCCTGCAGATCAAGACAATTTATTCATTATTGTACATTCTGTATACAAAAATCAATGTGATATGTCAAGTACTGCTGCTGTTATTGAATAGAAAACATAGTCAGTTATAAATGTATTCAGAGTTCATATTAATACCCACACAATAAATCGTACTATGTTTTCCCATAGGAAAATATACGAAGCCATTGCAAATAAACAGGAACAAAATACAAATTCACACATACTTGTTAACCCTCCCCCTTTAAGAGGGAGACTCCCTCTTAGAAGATCAACTACCCCTTTGAATGGATTTCCCTAGAGGAAGAAGTGTCCCCCTTATTACTTTTTCTCCCCCTAAACCTCCCTCATAGACAAATGGGGTCATTTTTTAACAGTATCCCCAAATTTGTTTCTTTTTCTTGGCAAAATTATGATATATGATGCATAACTTTAAAATCATGTTAGAGTTTTGATTTTAGAAATTCATCTAACAGCTAATACATTGTATAAAGGGTTTCTTCTATTCTATATTCTCTTTTCCTCATTTATAAATGCAAGTTTTTGTTGAAATACGGTCATTACGTAAAATCTGCCCCTTAGATAGGCTGCTATGAGGGAGATCTCCCTCATAGCAGCTACCAAAGGTTAACAGGCATGATGATAGTATACCTAAATCTACAATTTTTGCAATGTTTTGAACATCGTACATTATTTCTGTATAATTTGTTGACAGATGTAGTGTCTTTTGATGAATTGTTCAACTGTAAGTTTGTCATTGCTGTGTCTTGCAAGAAAAAAAAACACATTATTTTGCATAAAAACACTTCATATAACTTGATTTTGACCTTCAAACTCATTTTGGTTGTTTCAGCACAATAGCTGCCAGATGACTGCACTTTTAAGAATGCATGTAACTGCTACTTACAAATTATAATTGTATTCAGCTATTTCCTGTATTACCTTAGCCACAAACATTCCATAAATTTAATCCCATAATAGTTTACAACCACAACTTTTTTTTCTGTCTTTATGTCAATATGCATGCACATGTACTTTTATATAATTGTATACATGTATTGTCTAAAAGGAGTTTTCTTGTTACATTCAAATGTGGATAAAGAGGAAACAGCAAAGGAACACAACTTTAAACGATATTTTTTATGGTCAAGTCACAAAAAAACCTTTAACAATGATAAAATAACTCACATCCCATATCTATGAAGCCCTCTCTATTAATTATGCAGAATACATGTATACCATTTATAGTTAATAGTTACCTTTGGATTTGAATGAACAAATAAAGAGATATGGAGTAATTCTAAATGGGACAAAATCCCTATAAATGTATGGTAAGATTAAGCAAAAGGAACAACGCTTTCATTGTTGTTCTTCACCTTAAGTCACCATGAGGCCTTCAACAAAGAGCAAAAATACTCATACCTCATAGTAAGTTCAAGACAGCCCCTAGCACCAGTTTAAGTAGAATTGCTAAATGTTGAACAACGCCACATTTTTGTGATGGATTCACGGTTGTCAACAAGCATAACATATCTGGCAAAGTACTCTTGCAAACTCTTGAAATCTAATTACAACATTATACTTTAGCGTTTTTGGTGAAATAGAAGTAGCAAAAATTGTATCACATCAATATTTTCACGGGTTATACCTCACAACTGTGGCATCCTTGCAATAAATGTTTAGAAAGAATATCTCTCTACATTCAATTGCCTCCACCATTCCTAGCGGAACATTGATAAAACTCTCCTTGGATCTGATTAGCAGTCTAAAGTTCGACAATGCAATGACACCATCAGCTGTCCTTCCCAGGTACTCCACTGCCTCCCCACATAGAAGTGGAAAGGGGACTTGTAGGGATTCATCCTCACAAACCAGTGATTTCTTCGGAAACAGTTCCGATTTCAGTATGCATTCCATACTGGCTGGTTCGTCAGCTGATGCCTGTAACGAGATCAAAAAGTCTGATACACAACTAAAAATAGCTTGAACTTCTCCATCTGTCAACTAAAGTTGTTAACCATATTTCAAATTTGTCTCTGTAATTAACTTGGGAATACGAAATTGATTAGCAATATATAGTAGCTTATATATATAATGTATATTGAGATACTACATTTCCTGAAAAACATCCTTTACAACTGAAACAAATATAAGACTATATATACTTTTATAAAATACTTTTAATTATGAAATTAATCCTTAAAATATATATACAATTTACATACATTGATACATGTTTCATGCACTTTTCACGTTATGAAAGCATGTATACATTTGTCTCCTGCTATCAGATTTTTATACTAGAAATGTTTTAATTAATCATAATTGATTGGGTAGCAATGAACCAACAAACAGAAATGTATCAATCTAGAACTGAGATGTCTTTAAGAGTATACTAATCTTATGTCAAGGTATATAATTTGCAAGGAAGGAAGCCTAATTGTCTAGAATGGTCAAACTAGTATCTTTGACATACTGGTCAAGATTTATTCATTTTCCAGAATTTTGCAAAATTGTCTTAATGGAGCTTATCTTATATACAGTTCAAAATATGTCACACTAATTAGGCTATCAGGGTCTGCTACCTCTCACACAACATAAATTTGTGAGAATCACACATTTTTGGAGCACATTTAAGCATTTTCATTTGATGTTTGATTTGTTTGGTAAATCTCATGTACATTTACTTGTTTCACATTCACAAAAACTTGGCAGCACAGCACTGACATAATTTTTCATATCTTTCGCACCAAAACTGAACCAAACACTTTTCCCTTTGACTAAACTATGGTCAGATTACATGCCATTTCTATTAGTGCCAAAGTCACCTGTAACTGCTTGAAAAAAATACCAAAATTCCAAAACAAAATATAACATCAAGTCACATGATACTTTAAGAAGTAACACAGTAAAATTTTTCAAAATATAACTTAGTCAATTTTATCACTACTTCAATGAGAACAGACATTTTCAGACTGTGAAGTTTTCAGGCCGACCTGGATTTGACAATTACAGGTTTTGACTTTACCCTATAATGACTCCCTGACAGTGTGACAGGCGCCTGATTAAGAGCACTGCATACTTACCTTACCCGAGCACGTGACCTGATGTCGCTCTCATTATTTGTTGAGAGTTCAGGCTGTCCATAATTTTTGCTTTGAGTGTTTTATTTATGATGAATGTTCATTTTGTGCTCTGTCTTCTGGTATTGTTTTTGCTGCGTCTTTGGATTTTGAAATGAAATCTACTTGTGCTTGGTTCCTTCTGTATTCTACGTTATTTTTTTTTTAACATGTAAATTTTACTGCCTTAAATTAAAGAACCTTAGCGAGCAAGCTCACATACCCCACGCCCCCACATATCGAATAATCCAGCATTATCTAAAAAAAAAAATTTAAAAAATTGAGTACTTTGCACATCTCTTACAGATGCACAATCATTCTGTAAAATATCTTCAAAACTGTAGGAGGATTTATCCAGGCAAATGGTGTTCCCTATAAGCATTATCTCAGCTAAAATTGACTAAGTTCAACAATTACATTTTTTGTGAAAAATCAGCAAAAATGAAAATCCAAGAAGTATGCACATCTTTGATACATACACAATCAATCTGCTAAATAAAAGTTTCCTACTAGTACCTTATAAACTGAGGAGGAGTTACCCGGACAAATGATGTACCCTAAATGCAATATAATGCATACAAATGACAAAGTTGAACAATGTGTAATACTCTGAAAAATTATATGAAATCAAAATCCAAGTAGCATGCACATCTTTAATATGTGACAGTGCACAATCACCTGCAAAATAAAAACTTCTTATCTTAAAAACTGTAGGAGGAGTTATCCGGACAAAAGATGTACCCTATATGCAATATAATGCGCAAAAATGGCAAAGTTCAACAATGTGTAGTTTTATGAAAAATTATCCAAAATCAAAATCCAAGTACCATACACATCTTTGATATGTGCACAATCAACCTACAAAATAAAAACTTCCTATCTTAAAAACTGTAGGAGGAGTTATCCAGACAAATGGTGTACCCACTTGATGACAGACGAACAGACAGACTGACGGCCCACTCGAAAACTATGCACCGTCCACAACTTTGTTGCGTTGGGTATAATAATATAGTAATAGTATTCATATTCTTAATGTAAAAAGACTTACATGTGTCTAGACAGTTTAAATATACAGTAGAAGTATAATTGATTATGACTATAGTTGTAGATCAATACATGTAAAGAAACAGGGGAATGTGAAGTTATATCTGATTTCCATAAATGAGTCTATCTGGCAGTACTTACTAGAAAATACATGTAGTTGCTTCAGCTTTAGTAATATAAATGTTTCCTTATACATTGACATAATTCAGAGATGAGAATAAATCTAACTAGAAAAACTGAGCAAAGCTCCCTAAAACATACCTCCCACTCCCCCAATTGATTCCAGATGTATAAAAAACAAGAGCTGTCGCCGAATGGCAGCCAAATATACCCCCCACTTATTGAACCCTGAATCGATATGGTAAGTGCAAAATTAAGTTGGTGTGGACACAGTACAATTGTGGACACAATACAAGTATGGACACAATGATATAATCTTCAAGAAAGAAATTTTCACAAGGGTTCCAATGACAACACTCTGTCTAAATCAGACAAATATAAAATTCCCCCTTTTTCAGCCTATTTGACATTTTACACATCTACATATAGTGTTCCTCCTTTTTCTAAAGTTTTATCAAAATCCTTCAAGTGAATTAAGAGGAGTTGTGTGTACGAGGTAACCCATAAATAGGGAATCAATGAAAACTCAAAGTCGAATTATCTCCCCTTCCTGGCTTCTGACAATAATTAAATTCCTTCATGCACATCTCCATATAGTGTTCTTACTTTGTGTAAAGTTTCATTAAATTCCTTCAAGTGGTTTAAGAGGAGTTGCGCTTACAAGGTAACCCATACATGGGGAATCAACAAAAAGTCAAAGTCGGATTATCTCCCCTTCCTGGTTTCAGACAATAATTATACTCCTTCATGCACATCTCCATATAGTGTTCTTACTTTGTGTAACATTTCATTAAATTCCTTCAAATGGTTTTAGAGGAGTTGCGCTTACGAGGTAACCCATACATGGGGAATCAATGAAAAGTCAAAGTCCAATTATCTCCCCTTCCTGGTTTTGGACAATAATTATATTCCTTCATGCACATCTCCATATAGTGTCCTTCCTTTGTGTAAAGTTTCATCAAAATCCTTCAAGTGGTTTAAGAGGAGTTGATTTTACAAGAAGTGTGGACAGACGGACAGACGGACGGACAGACAGACAGACAGGGTGATTCCTATATACCCCCCCAAACTTTGTTTGTGGGGGTATAAAAATCACCCCCCAAAAAATTCGAGTCAAATCAAATTTTTAAATTGCTGGTGCACAAAGGCAATATGCACTAAACATTCTGTGAAAGTTTCATTTAATTTCACAAAGTGGTCTAGGAGGAGCTGTCGCCACAAAGTATGTATTCTATGGCGGACTGAATAATGAACTGATGGACACCATGATCACAATATCACTATATACAACCCACTAAAGCAAGTGGTATAACTAGAAAAATCCCCCAAAATCAAAATATATACCCCTGCCCCCCCCCCCCCCCAATCAAATCAAAATGGTGCAAAATGGCGATGTGAACTGAGCTTTCTGTGAAAGTTTTCAGTGAATTTCATCAAGTGGTCTAGGAGGAGTTGCCAATACAAAGTTAAACTGTGACAAGTAGGTATTCTGTGGCAGAGGGAAGGACAGGCGGACGTATCGACAGACACAGGGGTTAATCCCACCTTTTTTACACAGGGTCCTGTGCCTTTGAAATTGGGAAATTTCACACGATTTGTTCAAAATTGGGAAAAATAGTAGTAAGTTCAACAGTTGATTTGTATAATGTGTGCTTTCTTTTTACTCTCCCTTTTACTGCAAAGTTTGTTCAAAGTAATCATGTATGCATAAAGAAATCACATTATCAAGCTATGCAAACTGAACATTTTTATTTCTATACTTTTTTTTATAATTCTTAAAAATGTAAACTATCTCGGGCTGTGCCTTCAGTTTTACTGAAGGTGCTGGTTTAAAAAAATTCTAAACTCTGATCTTTCTCAATATTTCATATCAAGTTGAAATATAAACCCCCACACATTGAAGTTTCACATCAATAATGAAAACATTTCTGATTTCTGCTTCTGATAAGGTTATTAATCCACTATGTGCCGATTTTGGCAACTTCTGACACGACCTCGACAAATAAACAATCTGGTACCAGATACTATAGGTAAGTAAGCAAAAAACAAACCAGAAATGAAGGAACCAGAGCAGATATTCAGCGTTCCTCGGGAGCTTTCATAATCACAGCATCAGGTGACTGGTTTACCGCAAACTGATAGGTGCCAGTCTATTTCCCCGATACTTAAACTATTTTAACGTCATGGTTGGACAAAATCAAAATTGGGAATTTTATACCTTGAAATTGGGAAAAATAACGTTTTTTGCCCATTGGGAATGGGGCCGAAATTCGGCCCCTAAATGCACTACAGATTTGGCCCTGAGACACCATGATCACTATATACCGCCCGGTAGAGCGGGGGTATAAAAATTCTGTTAATATAAATATATCTATTATTCAGAATGGTGCATTACATTATACCCTGCCATCCCCGTTTCACAAAATTTCAAAGTTAAAAGTTATATTAACAACTAACATTCCAAGTTTGAAGACAGTATGTTATTTTGTTCACAAGTTATAAGTCGGAAACTCTAAAATTGGCAAAATTTTCAAAGTTTCAAGGGGCATAACTCCTGAACCCCTTGGACCTCTGAACACAAAATCAACCTTGACCTGAAGACCTTACGTTATTTCGTTCACAAGTTATCAGTCAGAAACCTTCAGGGGAAGGACAGACGGACGGACAGACGTATGAACGGACACATGACTGAGGGTATCACATAATACCTCGCCACACATCTCAGGTATAAAAAATAAGGTTCTTTAAAAACTTTTTGGGTCTAAGGTGGTTGAATTACTACAAGCAGCAAATTAACCATAGACATGTACACCATCTGGCCATTTGACTTGGAATGTAAAATATGGCAATATACTATTCATACTGTGTAACATATGTTTTCCTGTCACACTATAGTATACTAGTACGAACTTTTATTGAATGTACATGTACTTGTAAATCTAATACCGAGTAAAATGAGCGATAATTAAAATGTAAATGCATTTTATTTGCCTAATATGGTTCCAAAAGCCTAAAACTGGGCATATACATGATCACTGCAGTGGAGGGCTATATGACAAATTGAATTTGTCATCAGCCATTTTTGCATTATTCATTTCTCTTATGTAGGAAAACTATATGTGCAACTTAAATTTTATGAAAAATTTAAACTTTTCATATCTTATGTGAAGTGAAAAAAAACTTTTGTCTTTCATGGAAAACGTTCAGTTTAATACCGATATATATATATATATGTAGGTCTAAAATTGGTGTTCAAGATTATGGCGGGTTTCATGGCTCTTTAACGTATTATATTTGCAATTCTTCAATGAACATACCAATATTCCTAGAGTAACACATATAACAAGTCCTTCTATAGATATTCTATTAATTGTATACCAATTTGTACTGCCTGAAGGGGTTTACCTTGATACTCCAGTAATGACAAATTGGTATACAAAAGAATTCTATAGAATCTTGATTGGTTGATTGACAAAGAAAAGACAGGAGTTTTGAAGGAGTTGTTATAGGTGTTACTTTAGGAATATTGGTATGTTCATTGAAGAATTGCAAATATAATACGTTATTGAGCCAGGAAATCCACCATAACATAAATAGAATTTTGGGCATTATGAAGTTTTTCTCATTCTCTTCTACCTAAATAATATCAAAACAGAATTAATTTGATATGTTTTAAATAATGTCAATAAAAAATAAAGACAATTTACAGGAAATTTGTCATCTTCTACAGGAAGAGGGAAGGAAATAGTTCATATGTAGACTATTCACGTTTAAGATGTTTGACTTAGATAAACTAAGGTACACATTTTATGCTTACTATGGACAGACAAACATTGTATAATATGTGTCTTCCTTATTATTAGAAGTATTAATCACTGTCCTAGTGAAAAAAAAGTGATATATCAACCAGCTGATTTCAATGACAAGATTTCTGTTAAAATTCATGTACATTTTGTACATGGTTTATAGACAAAAAACCCTATATTTTACCACAGGCATATACATTTATTTGTTAAAAATCAGTTCTCATATGTGCATGAACCTATGAAATGTACATGTACCCTTATTATAATCAGTTACTTATACAACATGTACAATAAAGGGTAATGTTTAAATGAACATGATTGTTTGTAATTAACTATGGAAAAATAAATAAAAACAGTGGGGGAAAATTTGACATGAAATCTCAACAATTACAGAGAAAAAACAACATCAACAAGTGACCAGAGACCTCTGAACAATATTTATATCAAAGAATTCAGTACAGCCTTAGCTAATATCAAAATTAACCTAAGACTGTGAAGTTGATCCTATCCTTGTATTAGCCAGAGATATTTGATGGTAAATACCAGCAATGGCAGCATGGTAAATACTCAAGTGACAAATCCAGATATCAAAAAATAGTAATGGTGCATTACATGATACCCCGCCACATTCCACAAAAGTTCAGTTTCAAGCTTAAGGGGCATAACAACACCACATGTACCTCTGAACCCAAAATTGAATTCCTCCACTAATTGCTTCGGACTTTTGTTGTCACTTTTATTTGTGATAAACAACTTACATACAAAGTTTGAAGACCTTATGATATTTAGTTAGAAATCTTTGAGGGAAGGATGAATGGACTGACATGACTGAGGTATCAAATTATACCTTGCCACTACATGTGGCAATCAGAATTCTGCTTTTAATGTACTGAAGTGGAAAAATCATTTCTACTAGTTGCACAGCAATTTGAAAAGCTGCTATCACAAAATCCCCTTTTTAACATTCAACAAAATAAAATGTAAATGAGCAAATACTACCTATTATAAGTATAAATTATAGTTTTTGACACTTATGAGTTGGTAGAGTAAAAATTGATGGCCCTTTTTAACTTGTTACTGGTAGGTATAAGTTGTTATATGACTGATACAGGTATTTAATGTTGAAATTCTACTTGTAGGGGTTCAGGCGATTTTTAAAGAAAATACCTAGGATTAATTTTTTGGTCTGAATCTAATCACTGGAGTGCCCGAAGTACAAAAAAGCCAAGAAAACTCACCTACAATGTTTAGTCTAGCAGGGAGAGACTCTCAAAAACAGAAAATTTGCCTTATTTTGTAACATGGCCGACAGCTGATTTCGACGACCTATATCCCGAACCAGTGAAATTCCATGTGCGTGTTTGACGTATTATCTGTTTACACTATACATGAACAGGGCGCCCAAGGCCAAGGCCAAATAACCAAAAAATACCACGTGACTGGGGCCTTCAAGGTCATTTGTGAGGTTTCCCATTATAAGTCTATGGAGACTTCTTTCATCACATGTTCCGTGACCTTTCGGACTTAAATAAAAAAAAAAAAAAAAAAAAAAAAAAAAAAAAGAAATTCTGCCTAAAATATCTTGCATATACATGATCTCTTAGGGTTATGTAATATTAAGGCTGTATGTTTAGTTATGCGGCAACAGGACACGTTTAATCTAAGTGGGAAATTCCCCGGTGTGAAAAATTCTGTCAAATTTTTAGTGGGAAAATGTGGTACCGAACTTTCAGCTGCCATTACTCTGCACTTTGTCTTCAGAACTTTCCAACTTTTTGTCACTTTGTTAACAATCATATTGCCTATTAAGAGATAGTATTATTTTCCTGATTGGAATTATCGTTCGGCCAGGAGTCTCTGTTCTGCAAAGTGCTGAATTTTGCATGAAAACGTTGATGATTTGGGGGAAAATTTCGAAAATTACCCTGAAAGCTCGGCACCACAGAGAAAAACTGTAGCACCAAGGTCCAATATTTTTTTATATCTGTGTTATATGGGACAGTGTCTTTCAAACTAGCACCTTTTTATTCCGAGTTTTAGTATCTGGGTAGCTGTGATACCCGTGGTCCTGAAATTTGCTTTTTTTCGACACTGTTTTTGAGCCACTTTTTTTTCAACATTGTTTTACAAGTATACCAGTTGCACTGGTCATAAATTATCATGAAATTCAAATAGCCTAAATAGTCCTCTCTCAGTATATTATAATATAATAACGCTACTATTTGTAGTTTTCCGCGGAAATGCATCGCAATTTGCCTTTGCCGGTAAAATTTATGCTAAAAATCGGACCATCACATTTCAAAATGAGTAAAGGGTACCCTTCTTTGTGATGTCATAACTCTTGACTCAAAAATCCGAGAGCAATATTTCTGGCCATGGTGTCATTTAAAAGAGCAAGGACGGCACTTTCTATTGATACCTTACATTGGACTCCATATAATACTGGTAGCTGGTAATCTTGGATTTCCGTTGTATGGAAATTCCCATAGGTTACACGTTGAATCGGACCAACTGAACCCCCTAGTAGGGGATTCAGGCGATTTTAAAAGAAAATACCTAGGATTAATTTTTTGGTGTGAATCTAATCACTGGAGTGCCCGAAGTACAAAAAAGCCAAGAAAACTCACCTACAATGTTTAGTCTAGCAGGGGGAGACTCTCAACAAGAGTTGTCAGAAGACAACATAGCTTGCAGGGGATTCCAGTAACCTCAATGCACAATAAATTCGAAAGTAATAAAAAGCTTTCTTCACAAGAAAGTCACATATCAAATATAAACACCCTATCAACTTAATTCTAGAAGCAAAGTTAAAGTTTTTAAAAAATTGAACTCAGGGCAAGGTCAAGGTCAAAATGTCTACAAATATGGTACCATTAGAAAGCTCTTATCAAAAGAACGTCACATACCAAATATGAACACCCTACCACTAAACAACTTTATTCTAGAAGCAAAGATAAAGTTTTTAAAAAATTGCCCTCAGGGCAAAGTCAAGGTGAAAATGTCCACAAATATGGTACCACAAGAAAGCTCTCACCATAAGGAAGTTACATACAAAATATAAACACCCTGGCCTACCAATTAAGGCCTACCTTCTAGAGGAAATGTTAAAAGTTTTTTACAAATTGCCCTCAGGGCAAGGTTAAGGTCAAAATGTCTACAAGTATGGTACCAGAAGAAAGCTCTCATCATAAGGAAGTTACATACCAAATATGAACACCCTACCACTAAAAGCCTGCCTTCTACACGCAAGTTTAAAGTTTTTTAAAAATTGCCCTAAGGGCAAGGTCAAGGTCAAAATGTCTACAAATATGGTACCACAATAAAGCACTCATCATAAGGAAGTAACATACCAAATATAAACACCCTACCGCAAAAAGCCTACCTTCTATAGGGAAAGTTAAAGTTTTTTAAAAATTGTCCTCAGGGCAAGGTCAAGGTCAAAATGTCTACAAGTATGGTACCAGAAGAAAGCTCTCATCATAAGGAAGTTAAATACCAAGTATAAACACCCTACCACTAAAAGCCTACCTTCTAGAAGCAAGGTTAGTTTTTTGAAAATTTCCCTCAGGGCAAGGTCAAGGTCAAAATGTCTACAAGTATGGTACCAGAAGAAAGCTCTCATCATAAGGAAGTTATATACCAAATATGAACATCCTACCACTAAAAGCCTACATTTACCTTCTAGAGGCAAGGTTAAAGTTTTTTAAAAATTGCCCGAAGGGCAAGGTCAAGGTCAAAATGTCTACAAGTATAGTACCAGAAGAAAGCTCTCATCACAAGGAAGTCACATACCAAATATCAACATCCTAGCTATTCAGGTCTCAATTCCACAAGCCAGGTTTAAGTTTTGCTGACGCTGACGCCGACACCTGGGGTATGACAATAGCTCGCCGGACAATCGTCCCGGCGAGCTAAAAGCGGAAAATTTGCCTTATTTTGTAACTGGCCGACAGCTGATTTCAACGACCTATATCCTGAACCAGTGAAATTCAATGTGCGTGTTTGACGTATTGTTTGTTTACACTAAACATGAACAGCGCCCAAAGCCAAATAACCCAAAAATACCACGTGACTGGGGCCTTCAAGGTCATTTGTGAGGTTTCCCATTATAAGTCTATGGAGACTTCTTTCATCATATACATGTTCCGTGACCTTTCGGACTTAAATAAAAAAAAATGAAGGAAATTCTGCCTAAAATATCTTGCATATACATTACCTCTTAGGGTTATGTAATATTAAGGCTGTATGTTCAGTTATGCGGCAACAGGACACGTTTAATCTAAGTGGGAAATTCCCCAGTGTGAAAAATTCTGTCAAATTTTTAGTGGGAAAATGTGGTACCGAACTTTCAGCTGCCATTACTCTGCACTTTGTCTTCAGAACTTTCCGACTTTTTGTCACTTTGTTAACAATCATATTGCCTATTAAGAGATAGTATTATTTTCCTGATTGGAATTATCGTTCGGCCAGGAGTCTCTGTTCTGTAAAGTGCTGAATTTTGCATGAAAACGTTGATGATTTTGGGGAAAATTTCCAAAATTACCCTGAAAGCTCGGCACCACAGAGAAAAACTGTAGCACCAAGGTCCAATATTTTTTTATATCTGTGTTATATGGGACAGTGTCTTTCAAACTAGCACCTTTTTATTCCGAGTTTTAGTATCTGGGTAGCTGTGATACCCGTGGTCCTGAAATTTGCTTTTTTTCGACACTGTTTTTGAGCGACTTTTTTTCAACATTGTTTTTCAAGTATACCAGTTGCACTGGTCATAAATTCTCACGCAAATTTAAATAGCCTAAATAGTCCACTCTCAGTATATAATAATATCATAACGCTACTAATTGTAGTTTTCCGCGGAAATGCATCGCAATTTGCCTTTGCCGGTAAAATTTAAGCTAAAAATCGGACCATCACATTTCAAAATGAGTAAAGGGTACCCTTCTTTGTGACGTCATAACTCTTGACTCAAAAATCCGAGAGCAATATTTCTGGTGTCATTTAAAAGAGCAAGGACGGCACTTTCTATTGATACCTTACATTGGACTCCATATAATACTGGTAGCTGGCAATCTTGGATTTCCATTGTATGGAAATTGCCAAAAGGTTAAACGTTAAATCGGACCAACTGAACCCCCTACTACTTGTAAATTATGTGAAATCAAATAGTGAAAAACTATGCTAGCATAAATAATACTTATTTAATGTGTATATTTTTTTTATTCCTGTAATTCAGCACGACCTCAATATATGAATGATCCAACCCTTAATGGTTTAAAAGGAATTTTAAATATTTTTTAAATCATATTTATACATTTGTAAACATAAGCCAATGACCAAATCAAACAAAAGCTTAAGCTTATATCTAAATAAACCTATCAGGATATCGGTGACCCATCTTTTTATCACTTTTACCTACAGGGATGTGTATTATGACAGGTACATGTACAAACAATTAAATTATAACACATAAACCTTGTAAATATATTTACATATGACTCGTTTTTACAATGTACCAACAAAATCGTAATATTGCTCTACAAAGTGTAAAGTTATAATAGGTTAAAAGATGATAAATTTGTCCTTGTACCTACATGTAATATATATCCTATATTTATCTACATCTATAAAAATAAAGTGGTTATCTGTTGACACTTGGTAAACAAGAATGATGAAATTATACTGACTTGTGAGAAAATTCATTATTTATGTATTGTGTACATAAATTCTTACAATCATCAACAGTCTACAATGTATGTGGTCCCTTTCTTCAAACAAAAAAACTATCAAGACAGAGTTTGTGTAAAACCATATTCTGTCAAAATTGAACTGGTCATAATGAGCTCACCCTGACCCTACATGAAACTTTTAGCCAAAAGAAAAAGAATATGCCACTAGCTGGCAAACAGACACAGCCTACAACACTAAATGTCCTTATGACATAACCTATATAGTGCTAGAAAACATAACTCTTGCTTTCTTAGGTAATGCCTACTCATCATTGAGAGTCTACTTTAGCCACAAATTCTTTAAATTAAAACCAGCTTGTTACCATCATAAGTCTTTGAATTATTGGTTAGACTTGTAGTAGATACAGACAAATAGCCCAAAAACCTAGATGTATGTACATGGGTTTTATCAGACAGACAGAATTTTAATACATTTGAACTTTGATGCTCTAACTGCAATGACTAGAACACCTTGTACATGTATGTCTCCAAACCTTTTTCTGGACCATTTGTACGAATTTATACACATTTCGCCCCGGACAGCTCGAAAATCCCTCTAACTTGAACTGTATTCATCAGTTCCTTGGGTGTTAGAGCCATCACAGTTAATTGCAATATATAGAAAAATAAATTTTAATTCTTACCATATTGTCATGCATTTGGCATGCAGTTTAACGACAAACCAGCCAGATAAAAAGTCAGCACCACCAGAACTGTTTAGTATCAGTCTACTTTCACTTTATGGCAATATCTGGTTGTAAGAGGGTTAATGGAATCAAATTCCTACAGTCAACTCTTTATGCAAGTTCGTCAAATCTCCAATTTCTCTGAAAGAAGAAGATTTAAATCTTAAATAATTAGACATGTAATAAAACATGTATATGTATATATACATAAAGGTATTCACGAAAGAATGGAGTAAAACTGATATCTTACATCTATGTCTATTTCAATAACAAAAGCAGAAGAAACTTAAAACCCTCTTATTTATCCTTTGCAGATCTTTTCTTATAAATATAATAACATTTTCACTTTGAATTACTTGGAAGTTGTTTAATCCTAACCTGGGAATATCCTAAAATATGCTGACACAACACAGAATATAAACCAGGATGTTAAATTACAGATTTGCACATAATCTATAATTAACTTGTAAAAAAATGGAAAAAAAATGTAAAATTGCCAATTCTATAATTAATTAACTTTAAAAAATATTTTGGAAAAAAAATTGTAAATTTGCCAACTCAGTATGAAAAAAATCAGAACAATAAGTTACCCAGTTATCCAAGTACAGACCACAACATATTTTACAGTTGGAAAGACAAGAGTAATACCGAGAAGAGCGATGAAAATCAATCAAAAAATATTTAATTTGGGACAACTGTTAGTTTCATTTAAAAAATTCTAAAATTATTTCACCTCAAATAATGTCATGGTCTGGTGAAAATAAATTCTAATCATTTGTAATTAACCATGTACATTTTTAAAAGATCAAAGCTTTCAGATTTAAAGATAAAATCTGAAGTATTGTTCAACACAATTTTGATAAAGAGATAACATGACAAAATATTATGTATAACAATGTACAAACCACTTAGCCATACATGTAATTTTTTTAAAAAGGATATTAAGGCCATAATACAATAATTCCAAGATTCATATCCCTTTTTTCCAAATTTGGGGCAGGTGGGCAAATTTTATTTTTATGTTTTGGATCATATTTTGTGCATAATGCTGTCATTTAATTTTTTTAAATTGGCTGCAAAATCAAAATAATTTTTTTTGACGCGGGTGAAAAATAATCTGGGGCCGGAAGGGATGAGAATCTAAGATATTTTTTATTGTGGCCTTCTTCAGTATAGATGAACATTCAAAATTTAAAAAATGACAGTTAAAAATTTAATGTGCTTCATTCATTTTTCAAATGATAGGGATACAACCAGGTTACCAAATTGTACAATTAGTCTTAACAAGAATAGAATTCCTGGGTCCCCTAGCGCCTGCCGCTCATGCATATATATACTAGTATATTGTATATGAAATTGCAATATTTTCAAACATCCAGGGCAGTTCCAAAATTAAATATGTGGGGATACAAAAATGATCGACCACAGCAGATGTTCCAACTTGACCAAGGTATTAGTGGTATAAATATTTGGTATAAATTTAATGAAAATCTGTCAAAATTTGTTGCCAAGATCAATTTTTGGATAAAACAGTGTTGTTATTTAGGTCAAAGTCCAATAATTCCGTCAAAAAGTCTAGACCAAAATTGATCTTCGAACTTTAACAAGGTATTAGTAGTATAAACATTTGGTATAAATTTCATGAAAATCTGTTAAAATTTGTAGGCATGAGAGCACTTACAAGGTAAATTTTTGGATAAAACAGAGTCGTTATTTTCGACAAAGTCCCATAACCCCCTAAAAAAGTATCGACCGAAGCTGATTTACGAACTTGACCAAGGTATTAGTGGTATAAATATTTGATATAAATTTCATGAGAATCTATCAAAATTTGTAGGCATGAGAGCGCTTACAAGGTCAATTTTTGGCTAAAACAGTGTCGTTATTTTCATCAAAGTCCCATAACTCCGTCAAAAAGTATCGACCAAGGCTGATTTTCGAACTTGATCTTGGTATTAAGGGTATAAACATTTGATATAAATTTCATGAGAATCTGCCAAAATGTGTAGCCACGAGAGCGCTTAATTTTTGGCTAAGACCGTGTCGTTATTTTGGCTAAAGTCCCATAACTCCGTCAAAAAGTCTCGACTGAAACTGATTTTCAAACTTGACCAAGGTATTAGTGGTATAAACATTTGGTATTAATTTCATGAAAATCAGTCAAAATTTGTAGGCATGAGAGCGCTTACAAGGTCATTTTGGATAAAACAGAGTAGAATTCTGTCAAAGTCCCATAACTCCGTCAAAAAGTATCGACAAAGGCTGATTTTCAAACTTGACCAAGGTATAAGTGATATACCGGTAAACATTTGATATAAATTTCATGAAAATCCGTTATAATTTGTAGGCATGAGAGCGCTTACAAGAAAGTGTGACGGGTGGACAGACGGAGGGACACACGGACGCCCGGCATTTCTATGTCCCCGCTCATCATTGCTTTCCCTTTACAAGAAGAGAAATTCCCACCAATGTTGACAATTCTGTTCAATTTCTGAAAGCCTGTGCAAATTCATCATTGTTTTGTGTAGATGTATATAGTACACCATATAAGTACATGTAGTAGTTTTGAGTCACTAAGTGACCAAACAGCTATGACTTACATTGTAACAAAAGAATTACAAGCAATAAGCATGATAAGCTTTACAATACAACACTAAATGCTAAAAAACATTACAAGTTCTGCTACACTTTAAAATTTGCCCATAAGTCAGCTGAAAAGTTTTCCACATTCTATAACACAAGTTTGGTGAAAATAAGACAGGAATTGGCTATCAGATGTAAATTGTATACTATTATTTGAACAGACTATCAAATCGGTTACTCCCAAAGTGCCTAAGCTTAATTCAAAAATGTACTTTTAAGTTTTAACAGGACAAACAAATTAATATTAGATATTATCCCACCTTTTTTTTCTCGTTTGACCAAGTATTTCACCTTTTTTCCATTAATGGAATAATAACATTGATCTACATGTAAACATAATACCCACTTTTTCAGAACCATTAACCCATATCAACAGTTTTGATTTATTGCACTTATCTTTTCTTAACAAATATTGATTTGAACTACGTATTAGGCCTTTCCCAATAAGTACAAAATGTATGAATGGGTTTGTATTTTTAAATCTTGCTGACGTGACAAGTTTCAGAGATATAGACATAGCCTTTAAAAATCAATTGGTTTATTATGTACGATGCAGTTCTGCTTTGTAATGTGGTATTATGTTACATAATCTGTGAATGAGTTGATCATTTTTAGATTAAGTCACAAACGTGTACTGTCATATGCATGGCAACTGACCGATATTAAGTACAGCAAACCCATCTTCACCAGAACCCTAATATGAAGACATTTTTTGTAAGGCTAGTTAGTGACTTTGGATTTTGGGTATCAAAGTTCACCAAATTGTAATTTTTGGTCACTTTTCCCAAAATTCAGAAAAATAAGTGTTTTTGAGTGACCAATAATTGCAGTAATTACGGTAACTACAGCACAAGGAGAGATTTTATCTGAATATGTAACACCTGTTGAAGAAAAAGAACCAAGATTTAAAGGAAAGGCATAATAATCTGTGAAGTTTTAAACATGCGGCAGTTCTTAACTTCTACACTTACACTACAAGATAAAACTAGATCATGTTGAAACTGCCATTCTGAAACTCTGGGCAAAAAAAAAATTGAAGTAAGTGTCAATTCAAATTCTGTTTGACATACAGACATATTAATGTGTTGATATAGTAATTTGCTGGACATATTTACATGTATTTTACCAAACAATATCATTTATTAGCTTCATACTTAATATCAAATCATTCCCATTGATACAAGCCAAGAAACTTTTGACGAATATTTGGTTTAAATGCATTGTAGTTCAAACCAAACGTACATTTTTTGTAACAGCAAGCAGGAAGTAGTTGATGACTCACAAACTTGAAAATCGCTTGTACACAATACAACAGATCATTTCCAAGATTCAGGCTAGGATAAATTTCAAATCATTCCCACTCATACAAGCCAAGAAATCTTTGCCCGCAAAATTATTGAAGGATAGACAGAAAATGTGACAACTATAGGGAACCAGCATCTTGATACAGAGTCCTAATAACATGATCTTTATACTTGCCATGTGATCACTTAATATGTTCATATGTTTCAGTCTTCGTGAAATACCTTTCAAATTTGGTAGACATTCGGTCCGGCAATCTTATCAGTCATAGGACCAAAAGTTTAGAGTATTTTTGGAGACAGGTAGACTACTAACTCCATGACCACAATCTTGAAAGGATAGAAAATGAGAATATGTAATTTTGAAAGATGGGTCAAGGGGTGCATGCCGCTAATCTGCCAGCTACATGTGCAGCTCAAGGAGCCTAGTCTGCTGGTAAAACACTGTCACACTACGGAAGAAATTTGGAACTCAAAACTTCCTGAAGGATTGGTCAAGAATTATCATATATTTCAGTAGACATCTGCAGTATCAGTGAGAGGCTAGTATGAATGTAAACTTTTAAGGTCATTAGTAGATATCAACACTAATTTAACGGATGCATTGATGATGTTTTTGAATGATTTAATTGCTTCCTAAAAAAACAAAATAACAAGTAATTTGTGTTTTGATAATTTGTTTGATTGGTTCCAATGAATTCTTTGAGCATTCCGTAGAAATGATGATCGTCAAGTGTACAGTACAACCAGTGACTTGCCATGATATATCACTGTGATAAGACATACATTTATCACTCTGCTTAGTGAAATGTTTATATTTTATTTCCTGTTTGATCTCTTTACACTATTTTCTTTGCATTTAAGTGATGCAGTCTACCACTTGGCATGCAAAAGAATTTATAGGATAAATCAATCAGAAAAAAAGACGTAGTCATTTGAAAATTTAGAAGGATATGGTGCGGCTATCACAGTAATTTGTCATGGTAAGTCTCTGGCTTTACTTTTTTTTTTTTCATTATCTAACCCAAGCTAAGACAATCTTCTGCAACCTTCACATGGCCACCATTGATATAAATCACAGACAATGCTATGATGAGAAAAAGTTAAGAGGAACGTCAGGATATGATTTGGAGGAACCTTGTAAAATGGTAAACAAAGCTCTTTTTTGGTGCCTTACTATGTTTTAAAGTACAAATTAAAAAATCTAACAATGTCATCATACCCTCCGACGATTCCCTTTTAATGATTAAAAATATCTAAATTTATTGTATAATAATCGATGTAGAACGTTTGGCAATGGGAGCCGGAATATTAGTATTTGACCCCCTCTTACTGCCAAATGCTCTACAGTCACAAATTAATGATAGAATGAAAAGTTATTTTGCTTCATAACATGCTGATCTTAGAAGGGTATGATGACATTCTTAATTTTAAATCTATGCTTCATAACATCGCATGACACCAAAAAAAGGCTTTGTTTACCATTTTGTAAGGTTCCTCCAAATCATATCCGGACGTTCCTCTTAACCTTTTCTTTTCATAGCATTGGCTGTGATTTAGATCGATTGGTGGCCATGCTTCAGTTATTTCCTAAAAAACAAAGTATAATGTAACTAAGTATCCTTTATTTAAGAAATTCCTTTGATTTACCAGACCACTTTACAACACACATCACAGTGAAGAAAACGTCATGTCATAAATCCTATGATGACATGAAATTTATGTTATGGAAGTTCATTCTTGGTCACATGGGGCAGACATGTTTGTAACCTAGGGACAACAAACAACAACTGGAGAATCTAAATTCCAGAACTCAGATCTAGATATGGTCAATTGGCATATAAACCAAAGGACAGATTAATTCAAGACCTCTCATAGTACATGGGGTATCTTTATTGGTTCATCACAGCCAGACTTACATCAAGAGCATTTCATTAAAATTTTAGCTATTTTTCATATAATTCAACAAGGTTTCATACAAAAATGCAACATTTCCTAGTACATACTTATGACAGGGCCTGTAAAAGTACAAGTCCAAAATTACACATCGACTACATATGTTTTTGACTAAAACGCTGGAAATGGAGAATCCAGGTCTGTATGCCCACCTTCCTATTCGCCCTAAATTTTTGGTTTTATAGAATAATAGACTTTTTTTATCCAAGATATATTTTTGTTTTCCTACACATAGTCATAAAATTTGCCTTTAATTAACTATGGTACAAATGTAAGAATTTGTAATTTGATATAAATTGATAATTCTTGTTGATCTCAATTACGGAATGTTTACACTATTACAGATGTAAAAATTTTCAGCTTTATATTCAAAGCGTATATAGAATAAGTGTATTTGTAAACCATATGAATTTTTCGAAAATTTCACATTTTTTAAATGCACATGAACAAAATATTGGCCAATGTTTTAAAAAAGTAAATTACATGTAGTAGAAAAAATATGAATATCCAAATGTTTAGCATGCATTTTTACAGATCCAAAATCGTTGATATAAAAAAAAACTATGAATTATTTCTGGTATTATATCTATTGAGATGTTTAATTTTACATAAAAAAGGATGAAATGCTGAAAAAAAAAACGTACTTGTCGAGACATTTAATGTCTCAGTATTTGTATTGCTTTGCTAATGAGATTTTCTCAGAACATAAGAATTTTCGCCAGGTTCATTTTCCCCAAAAATGCATTAGGTATTAACACAAATAAATGTTTAATAACAAAATGCAAAGCAAACAATTTTACTTAATATTAAACAAGCTTCAGACCAAATATCAAAACATTACTACATAGACAAGCTGTGAAATCCTTGACGAAAAATTTCAATAAATGACTATAATGGGAAAAATCAAAGTTTTCTTCAAACAGGAAGTAGATGAATTATGCACTTGAAAAGGGGAGACATGGTACATCTCATCATACCCAAACTTCAGACCAAATATCAAATCATTACTACATACACAAGCTAAGAAATCATTGACGAAAAATTTCAATATATGGCAATAATGGGAAAAATCAAAGTTTTCGTCAAACAGGAAGTAGATGAGTGATGGCCTTGAAAAAAGGAGACACGGTACAACTCATCATGCCAAAGCTTCAGACCAAATATAAAATCATTACTACATACACAAGCTGAGAAATCCTTGACGAAAGATGGTCCGGACAGACGGACGGATAAGGGTAAAACAGTATACCCCCCTCTCCTATGGAGCGGGGGTATAATTATCCAATTAGCACTTCCAAGTCAACAATTCATGAAATAATAAATCTAATGACAATACTGATATCCTCACTTTCAGTGATGCTGAAATTCACAGGACTGAAGGAAATGTCTGGTAAAAACTGTTCCAGTCTGGTAAAAATTTTGCAGTTTTTGGTCAAACATATACTGGTCGAGTACCAGTTATCAACAATTTTCGTGTGCTTTGAGATCGCACATGACTTTTGTTATACTGTTACATTTGTATGTATAGAAGTAACAACATCCTAAAAATACATTCCTTGAAGATATTTGTTTTAATCATGAAAAACAGTGAAATCTGAGATAAAATCCCGTGGGAGCCCCTTTCAAATATATATTGCTATGTGTGTGTGTGTGTGTGTGTGTGGGGGGGGGGGTCAGGTATGATAATTAGCTAAAAAAAGATTTTTTACATATGATGTCGCAAAAGAGAACTTCGGGTGTCAGCTATATTTTCAGCCAGAAATAAATGCTAACAACGTTGCTTTCTCTTCAAATAGTCAAATTAAGATGAATTGGGGCTGTAAAGGTCTTCTATTTTCTTGTTTCTTGTTCTTTTTTAGTGTGAAGTCAAATTAAGATGAATTGGGGCTGTAAAGGTCTTCTATTTTCTTGTTTCTTGTTCTTTTTTAGTGTGAATTTGGCATTCAGTTTGAAAATTGCATCGTCTGACTTTTCATTCTTTACTACCTTTTAGTTCATCACAGTGGATTAAAGAGTACATTTAACAATTTGATAAAAAGCTGATGCATATTTTAAAAGATGTTGATAACTGGTACACACATCTGCAAAATTTGTAGTGAAAACCAACACTTTTTAAAAATGACTATATTACTGCGCATGTGCAATGAAACTGAAAATGAACACGATTTGTTACGATTACTTGGTAATTTTTTTTTACAATATAACGCATTTAAAGTTTAGTCCAAGTTTCAGAAGATCAAATGCAAAATCAATGTGAAAATGGCGATAACTGGTACACAACCAGTAGTGAAAAATATCCAAATGTGCTATTTGGTCTGGTAAATCAACAATCAATTTCTCCATAACTGCACTTTTATTAGGCATAATAAATGTGTCATGCTAATTGCAAAATAAACAAACGCAGCTTATACGGGGAGGGAAGGACCCCGGGCGAACATGTGTAGTGGGCAAATGGACCTGTGACCGGATATACTGTACAGCTCACATGGAAAACGCAAAATCCTTGTTGTCATCACGGACAAATTTTGCCAAACGTGGAATTCCACCGCGATCTTGTGGACAACTAAATTGAGAACGTGGACAAAATAATTACCTGTGTGGACCCCTCGTGACATCATGTTGAATGCGGAATCATCGCGGGTCAACATTTAGAAATCATAGCTAGAAAGGAATGAGCTTAATGTCAACAAATGATCATTTTCCCCCAAATTATTATAATCAGAAAATTTGGCAAGTTGAAGTTAAAATAGAATTTTCTTTGCAACAAGTTTTCTCATGCGATCGTCATAGTTATTTTAGAATTATGATAATTGCAAGCCTCAAATACTTTGCTTGTTTCGTTGTCATGAAAAAAGCCATGTATTTCTTGTCAAATTAATGTTCTTTCAAATATTTTCAAGCTGAAATTTGCATGGATGGAAAATAAAATAAACACATGAAAATAAAATATTCAATGTCAACAGCAAGAATCCCTCAGTGTCTTATAGTTGCGTAATTCACTTGTCAGGTCTCAGCTATAAAACTTTTAGCAAAATATTCTGTCAAAAATCGTTTTCTATCAAATCTTTATCATAAATAGCTTAAAATTTAAAATAAAGCCTGGATATACAGTACAGCCAGAGACTTACCATGATAAATCACTGTGATAGACATATTGCTCTAAATTTTTAAATAAATGTTACTTTTTTCCTGATCCGTGTGAGCTGTACAGTATATATATCTATACTGGTAAATACCCTGCATCTCGACTCTACCAACAGTCTGTGCCAAAAACTTTTTCATTCACTAGCCCTAAAGGGCTAGTAAGGTCACATGTTGTACTAGCCCGAACTCAATTTCACTAGCCCTTACAGAAGATTCTTTGTTAATAAGGTACAATTTTAACTAGCCCACCGGGCTAGTGACTTCAAATTTTTACTAGCCCGAGACTGATTTTACTAGTCTCGGGCGTAGGGCTAGTGGCTAAAGGCACAGACTGTACCAATAAAACATAAAACCCTGGAGATTTACATTATGCGCTCCTTTTGGTTTCAGTCACTATGTACATGTAACAGGTTGGGGATAATCCTCAGATATGGGTATTATACCCGATTATGGGTATAATACCTAAAAATGGGGTATAGGTTGGTCCTTGATTTCAAGGCTTTCAGCTGTTTATTAGATAATTAAGTATCAAAACTACAAAAGGGCATATTCTGTAATAAATATTCACATCAACCGACATCCAAAGAATAACTTTCCTTTTCAAAAAGATAAAATTATTGTCAACTTTTTTCCCCTATAGATGACTTAGAATTCTTTTGTATTCCAATCTGATGTTCTGACCAAACAATCTCAGTCATAAAAGAAATAATTGACCCTTTTGATATCTTGAGTGATGCCAAAAATATACAATGGAAGTGAGCTCGTACTCAGTCATGGTTAGCTCACACTTGATTGGCCTTCAGGCATTCACTATAGTCAACTGATTGTTTGACAAATGTTTACATTGTTAGTTGATACCTGTTTTTAGGGGTTATACCTGAAAATGGGTGTAATACCCAAACTTGAGGATAATCCCCAACCTGTGTGAGTGAAATTCAATGTATATACTGTGGCCAGTGAGGGGGCATGGGGCTTTGCCTTTTATTTCAACTACATGATGCATTGCTTTTCGCAAAGCCATAATAAAACGTCTGTAAACACTGTGTAGAAAGTCCATACTTAAAACATTAATAATCAAACTATAATGCAATGCATCGGTGCACAACGAGTAATAGTTTGGGATTTGGCTGCACAGATATCGCCATGATATAATACCGAGTACAATTCTGCAAACAAGTGCGATTGGATTGATAGTAACAGAACTTGTCAAGGGGATGTTTAGCATGAAATTTACTTACAAACACAACTGATTCCCTTTATGATAATGCTATGCTAGAAAATGGTCTGTAGTAATTTTTCGCAGCAAAAAGCAGAAGGATTTAAGAAAGCATTTGGAGTATAAACACAAATAAACAATGTTCTGTGTCCCGGCGTAACCTAAATATGGCGGATAATGTCAACAGACGGTGACGTCACGTAATCATATGACTAATAGGTCAAGGTTGCTCAAATATTTAAAAATCACATATAAAACGAATCCCAAAATTTATAAATTTTTTGAAAAATGGAACCATTTCTCCAATAATTCTACTCTGTTGTATCAAGGACGTTTATTCTAAATATATAACACGTGTGAAGTGACACAAATTTCCAAAGAACACACGAAGTGTTTGCTTATTTAATTCTGGGACTATTAGTCCCAGTTTAATTGCAATATCTCTTGTAATGTTCTGCTATTTTTTATGTATGTTATTTAGTTAAAGTTTGTGTATCATTTATTAATATTTTTTTGTATTTTATGTCACCTGGGACTTATATATGTCACCGTTCACTAGTACTTTTAGTACCTGAAAGGACTAGGTCTCGTTACAAGGATAAATTTTTGTTAGATCTATATGTTTATAACTATAATAGGAAATTTATCTACAAACGTTTGAACCGGAGTCAAAGTTCTGAAAGCTATGTCCATGCACCTCTACAGATTAAATGTGACAGTTCTGTAGCAAAATTTTATCCCTAAATCCATAAATGCTTACTAGTAGAGTTTGTGATTCATGTCACTTGTGTTAAAACCACATCTTGGGGTCTCTTGCTTGCACCAATTTAAGAACAATATCGAAAATCAAAAAGCTTATTTCGCATCTGCAGTATATATGCAACAATTCTAAAATTACAATTACAAAATTAAAACCCTAGATCCAAAAATGAGCGCGAATTTCCACTGACAATGTTCATCTAACGGACAGACGGACGGGACCGAAACAATATCCCCGTATTTCCGTAAGAAAAGCGGGATAATTACACATCATGTGAGGAAGAAAAACAGTGAATCAATTTCAACAAGTTAAATTTGTGTTCGCAAGCGAAACACAAAAGTCTCCCAAATGAACCTGGGTATTAAAAGACCCTATAAGCTTGAAAGGGTTCCCCTTATAATCTATTTTATGAAAATTGCTGAAATCAGAATATGCTAAATGTTTCAGAAAATCTTTGTTTTGTGTTGGTTCATCTATCCATATTCTTTGGTTTCTTATTGTACTTTGTCTCTTTTTTTCTCATTCCGGAAAATTCTCAGTTGACTCGTTTATCCCCGACCCAATTCAACCTTAATCCTATTTGCCTTTTCCCCAAACCTTGCCTTTTTATTTTACCTTTCTACAGTTATCATTTACATCCGAGTGTTTAAGAGACAAACATCAATAACGATAGGAACTCGGGATAACCGGGCTTGGTGCCGGCACCAGCAAAAGCCAGTGGTACGGTTTATGGGTACCCAAACCTCCCCTTTCTGAATCCCGTTTCCCTGTAGTATAATAAACATGCGAATAAACCCATTACAGGTAGACTACTAATTCAATGACCATTATCTTGGTTTTATCTTATTTTGATTTTATCTGCACTGAAGAGACATAAGTTGTCGAAATGCGCATATACAGAATCCAAATTTGCAGCAGCGTCGGTATTATGTTATTTAGAAAGATGAGTTAAAGAGTGCTCGCCGCTAAACTGCCGGCTAGCTCAAGGAACCTATGTCCTTTATAGTATCGTTTTTGACCATTTAGGAGTTCCTGTAGTTGAAAGTGATTCCTTGCACTTTACATGTTCGTATTTCCAGATCTTTCGGTTTTTGCAAACTTGTTGGCATAGTCTATTCACACATCACGAACTCTGTAATTTTTTTGTCTGGTACTTCTTTTGTAAAATTAACGCATAACACCCACATGATAACAGATAAAGTAAGCAAGAACCGAGCCGTCAGTCTTAAAGGAACAATCCAAAGACAATGGCAAAATAAAGCTTTACAAAGATGACCATACTATCAAAATTGCAAATTTTGGAATTTCATTATTTTGTAATCTACAATTGATATTCTGACCACATGTTGATAGTGCCACATCTCACTATTTCATATGCCAAGTTTTTTTAAAATTGATTTGATGAAAGCCCCGTGTTTGTCTATACGTTGCAATTGTCCACTAAATTGGTACACTAGTGTTTTTGTAACACAAAAAATGACAGTGGCTCTGAGATCATTGTTCCGGCACATCCAGCAATGAATTCCGCTCAAGCCGGGACCGTCATGAATTTAGTATGAGGTATGAAAAAAGCTCATTGTTGAAGACCTCATGGTGACTTCAAGATGAAGAACAACAGCATAAAGCTTTGTTCCATTGCTTTGAATATATAAGTTGAAAAAATATAAAACAAAATACTAAATAATTACGAAAATGTTTAAACAAACGCGATAATAAACAAATCATGTGTACTTAAATGTTGAGAGACGATGCACTTTCTCTTAATAACCCTTAATTAAAGGAATAATTACACCACACCAATCCGAATGAGCTTGAAATTAAAGAACTGATACACCTACTTCAGCTTCGTACCTGGATCTTTTGTTGTATATTGCCGAAGATGGACGTTTAAAATCTAAGTTGTATGACAAACGTGATGATTTTGATTTCCCAATTGTCAACTTTCCCTTTCTTAGCAGCAATATATCTACCCCTCCTGCCTATGGAGTGTACATTTCACAGTTGATTCGTTACTGTCGAGCCTATAGCTGATCATAGTTTGTACAGTGATTTTTTGAACAGAGCAAAAACTTAGTCAGGGATTTGTTCAATCTATGTTAATTTCATCCCTCAAGAAATTCCATGGCCGCCACCATACATGTAACATCATTAGTAGATATGACGTGTCAATATCACAAATGAAAGCGGATATTTTCAGCTGGATTCACGTCTTCCTGGATTTGACTACCGATATTGACATTTTCATGTTTGTGCTAACGATTTGTCCTTGTGATTGTTTCATTTACAAAAAAAATTTTCAAAATTTCACCATGCCACTGTCGGAGGGTTAGAGAAGTAACATGTGCCATGGATTTCATTGGTTTTTCGTCTAAGGGTTAGAAAATGACATAAACCAATCTGCTACCAAACAGACCTTTCAGAACACTATATTCTTCACTGATAGTGTGACGGGTGTCGCTAGCGGGGCTAGACATGCTTACCCTTCCGGAGCAACTGATGTCACTCCGGTTTTTCATGGGAGTTCACACTGTCGTCTTTTTATTTCCGTGCATTGTAGCTGTCTCACGTCTTTGTTTTTCTCTGTTGCCGTTTTTGCCATGTCTTTGGATTTCGATTTTTTTTTTTGGTCTTCGCTTCCCTTGTTACTTCGGTATTCAACACCGTTGTACTTACATTGTGACGGGTGCTGTTAACAGAGCAGGACATGCTTACCCTCAGTAGTACCTGATGGCATTCTCAGTTTCACTGGAGTTCACAATATGAGTGCCTTGGTCACTTTTGAATGCTGTAATTTTTATTTCTGTGCTTTGTAGTATCTGTCTAACGTCATTGTTTTCCGTGTCTAACGTCATTGTTTTCTGTGTCTAACTTCATTTTTTTTCTGTGTCCTCGTTTTGGCCAAGTCTTTGAACTTCGTTTTTTTTGTAAATACCTCTCCGTTGTCTGTCGGTATTCTACTGCCGTCGTTTCAAATGAACGTGAACATCTTACAAATAAATACAACTCATTAATAATTCAATTCATAACACGAGAAATTATAATATAATCGCAACGTAACACAAAGTTTAACGATCTTGTGGACCGCTATTTGATATTTTGTTTTCAGATGACAACAGATCTTTCCCTTTACTTAAAGCTGTTATTTCCTATACCATATTTGACATGTTAAACACGGCGGGTGACTTATACAAAGCAGGAGATGCTTATTCTACCCATGCACCTGATCTCACCCATGGGTTTTATTTTGGTATAAGTTGGTTATCAATCTGAATGTAATAAAAAATAAAATACCAAAGTTACTTTGAATTTAGTTTGCATATGACGTTTCAGTGCAGATCAAATATAAAAAAAAATGGAAATCCATAAACCGAAATGTGTTTTATTTTTCCTTTATGTGCCGTACTAATGTGATGTTTTTGTATCGCTTACAGACGTATTCCTGAGACTGCTTTAAGCAAACTCTTGTCATGAAGAGTAAACTCTTAGGACATTACGGATTATTCAAACACTTTGACACTTTACTTTTGGTGTATGTCAGAAGCGGTTAATAAGAAAAGTAATCCCAATAGACGCAAAGTAAGACACAGTGACAACACTTTGTTTCAATGCAGAGAATGTTGACAAATATTTCGTCGGAAAATCATCTACACGAAGCACAAGAGTGGAACCGGATCACATATTCAAACCTTAAATGTTAACCACCTTGTATAGTATTACACAACTACTAAACAAAACAGGGGAAATGTTACCAAAATTCAACACCGAGTCGATAGAGTACAGAGTTACATTCAAGGAATTAAACCAGCAGAATTTTTCGGAAATTATGAAAATTTTTCAAAATATTTAACTATACGAGTCATTCTACCGAAAGTGCAGGTTTTTTGTCCACGGCGTTAAAATAGCAATATTGATGTAATTCTTCGTTTTTTTACACCTGGCAAAGAATGTTTTTGGAAGATAACCTTATTTTCTTCCATTTAATACATTTTAATTGAGTTTTCAATAATAAAAGTAATATTTTAAGGAGTTTAATTACCCAACAACCCCGGAAAATGGTTTGTCCAAAGCTAGATTTTCAAACTTCACAGATGCATAAAAATTGACCAACGAATAAAAAGTCATGTTAATTATGTCTAAATATAAGAATAGAACAGGAAGAAACAAAAAATGACAGTTTTACTTGAAATCAAGATTATTTTGTATAAAATTTTAAGGTTTTTAGGTCTGTCCAGACTTTTAAATTCCTTGCTGTCACCATGGAATAATTCTATGTTTACTAAAACACCGATCTGAGCCTGATCATTTAACCGCGATGCACCTGTAGAAATTCACAACCTGCAGCAATTGGAACATGGGGCAGGTTTGTAGAGCGCGCAAATTTAAAATCATAAGACATCAAAGGTTGGAACTACTGCTATAGTGCATTTTTGATTTCAGTGATGTTACCAGCTTTTTTACAGTTAGAACACATATCTTTTGCACAACATAACACTACATTAAAAATAACATTTAAAGATTGTGAAGCAATCATAGGGTTTTCCTGGAAAGCTTGAAAAATATCGAAAAGTTCAATTATGTTACCTTCTGTCCTGTTACCCTTCATAAAGTAACAGAAGGGAACAAAATTGAATTTTTTCAATGTTTTTATTTCATTTAAAACTAAACAAGGGTCGTATTAACGAATGCTTTAAGCAATAATGATAACCAAATGTTTCAATGCTTTCTGGTCAGATTTACAAATATTGTAAGTATACAAAGTAGAAAAAAACTCGGATAAAAGTAACAGCACAGAATCTTAAGATGTAACAGGAAGGAAAACAGAACAGTAAATTACAAATTTATACTGGATTTTAATAGGATTTTGAAAAAGGGGAGTACACTGAATAAAAAATATCTTTTTTTTTTTTAAATTTTCAAACAAAATATGTTATACTAATCGACATAACTAGAAAAAAGGAGGAAAATTGAATTTTTATGAACAGTAACAGTATGGAAAAAATTTGTAACAGCACAGAATATAGAAGTAACAGGAAGGAATAAAATCTTCCATCCTGTTACTAATAGTCCTTTTGCTACAGTGAATTCTATGCTGTTACTGTAATTAAATTTGCAAATGTATTCTAAAGAACTTATAAACTAAAATAATATTGCTTTGTGAGTAAAGCTTAGAGCATTCTCTACCAGATAAATTCATCTCAGTTTGCAAAACTATTCTAGGATTTCTGGAAAAATGTTTGAATCCTTAACCAAACTGAAAAAAATGGTAACCGAACGTCATAATACAGGAAACAGGTATGTTTTTCTATAATTATTTATATTACAGGAAATTCAGAATATATTTTATCAAATATAATCATTTTTCTCAACGTTTATCAAAGAAAAAATAAATTCATACTGTCTCTTCCGCCTGGTTGAGACATTTTAAAATGTTGATCATATTGGTAACAGGATGGAATCTTCACGCCAGTACCTTTTATTTTTGTTACTATAGCAACCAGTCAGGTGAAAAATACAAATTACAGTTAGCAGTTTTGTAAAGCTGAGCAATCCTTCTTTCGTTTAAGATATTAAAGTGTTCATTTAAACCAACCTTATTTTTGAGTTTTCTTAGCAAAAAAAACTGCAGTTTCGGTAGAATGACTCATATTTTAGCGAAAGTAAAAGATACGGCAACGGTTATCATGGAGTTTCCAGATTAAGAGTTCCTCATCAGATAACGGTCATGCAAATGGATCAAATAAATGTAGAGTTACTTTTTAGAGAAATTGAAAGAGTGCTAGAGTCCAAAGATCGGTTTGTGCAAGATGGAATACAAAAATACCGAAGTTGCATATAACAGTAAATTTCGTTGTGCTGTACACGTGTTTCAAGGAGTTACCTCTCATCAGCAGCATTAAAATCAAATAATATGGAAAGCCATTATCAAAAAGTAGTCCAAAAAGAAGTACTCATTTCCAAAAATATCGAAATGGGAAGCCGAATCCAGTACCAAGGACATCTACCATATGCCATACACGGAATGAAGCCCCAGTACTTTTAAGTAGCTTCACACTAGTCTTTTAAGTGGTTAGAATTTTGATAAAGACAGAAAATTTCTATGTCAGGTTAGACAAGTCTGACTATTGGTCTTGTGAATACCCTCGGGGACCTCTGGTCCACCAGCAGTGGCATCGGCCCAATGGTTCAAAATATAAAAAAATACCGAAGTTGCAAATAACAGTAAATTTCGATATGCTATACTCGTGTTTCAAGGAATAACCTCTCAAATCAAATAATATGGAAAGCCATTATCCAAAAGTAGTCCAAAAGAAGTACCCATTTCCAAAAATATCGAAATGGGAAGCCAAACCCAGTACCAATGACATCTACCGAGTGCCATACACGGAATGAAGCCTCAGTATTTTCAAATATTCAGAATTTTGATAAAGACAGTAAATGTCTATAACAAGCAAGGTAAATTTCATGTCAGACAAGTCTAACTATTGGGCTTGTGAATACACTCGGGGACCAGTCACATTTGGTCCTCCAGCAGTGGCATCGGCCCATTGGTTCCAAATATAAAAATACCGAAGTTGCATATAACAGTAAATTTCGTTATGCTGTACACGTGTTTCAAGGAGTAACATCTCATCAGCAGCATTAAAATCAAATAATATGGAAAGCCATTATCCAAAAGTAGTCCAAAAAGAAATACTCATTTCTAAAGATATCGAAATTTGAAGTCAAATCCAGTACCAAGGACATCTGTCGAGTGCCATACACGGAATGAAGCCCCAGCATTTTTAAGTGGTTAGAATTTTGATAAAGACAATAAATTTCTATAACAAGCAAGGTAAATTTTATGTCAGACAAGTCTGACTATTGGGCCTTTGAATACCCTCGGGGACCTCTGGTCCACCAGTAGTGGCATCGGCCCAACGGTTCAAAATATAGAAAATACCGAAGCTGCATATAACAGTAAATTTCATTATGCTGTACACGTGTTGCAAGGAGTAACCTCTCACCAGCAGCATTAAAATCAAATAATATGGACAGCCATTATCCAAAAGTAGTCCAAAAATAGGTACTCATTTCCAAAAATATCGAAAATGGAAGCCAAACCCAGTACCAAGGACATCTATCGAGTGCCAGTATTTTCAAATATTCAGAATTTTGATAAAGACAGTAAATTTCTGTAACAAGCAAGGTAAATTTCATGTCAGACGTGCAAGTCTGGCCATTGGGCTTTTGAATACCCTCGGGGACCTCTGGTCCACAAGCAGTGGCATCGACCCAATGGTTCAAAATATAAAAAATACCGAAGTTGCATATAACAGTAAATTTCGTTATGCTGTACACGTGTTTCAAGGAGTAACCTCTCATCAGCAGCATTAAAATCAAATAATATGGAACGAACGCCATTATCCAAAAGTAGTCAAAAAGAAGTACTCATTTCCAAAAATATCGAAATGGGAAGTCAAATCCAGTACCAAGGACATCTACCGAGTTCCATACACGGAATGAAGCCCCAGCATTTTTAAGTGGTTAGAATTTTGATAAAGACAATGCATTTCTATAACAAGCAAGGTAAATTTCATATCAGACAAGTCTGACTGTTGGGCTTGTGAATACCCTCGGGACCTCTGGTCCACCAGCAGTGGCATCGGCCCAACGGTTCAAAATATAAAAAATACCCGAAGTTGCATATAACACTGAGTAAATTACGTTATGCTGTATTTCAAGGAGTAACCTCTTGCACATATATGTTCGTCTTCCTAAAGCAGAACGATATCAAGATGTATATATGTTGATACCGAGAGGCTCCTGAAGGAGAAACGATGAATCATCCAGGATCATCCAGATAAAGAATGTGCTGTGCCAGCCACTGGGACGGCCATAACAAACACTGACGGTCACGAACAAAGACTCTATCAAGTCCTATAAAGAATTGGCATTTGAACTACACGCTAGAATGGAGGTGTCTCCAGAAAAATTTGACATTGAGGAAATCGAATGATTCCAAGCAATTCTACCGGAGTACCAAATACATGCAATTTCAATGGAACATTTCAACCGAATCATAAAAAGCCGAGATGAAAATCTAATCTAATTGTACCATCACAACCACTGTTATTTCTTTACCAGTATGACAGCCTTTCTTGACAGTGGCTATTTTTGTGCAGACTGTAACAAAGGATACGGTCATTAAGAAGAAAACGTATGCCACAACGCATGCCACTTCTGTAAAAAATCACACGAAAACGAAAATGACTAAATCCCATGTAATAAATGCGGACAATACCGGTATTTGAAAGGATCCATAGCTTTCGATCTGCATCAAAAGAAAACGCCATGAGGAAACTCGACATGAACCTCTTATTAGAGATATGCAGCCAAACCATGTACAAACGATATGGAGATCATACTTGTGGAAGCATTTACTGTCAAACTTTTAAGAGTTTTACTCACAACGACACCATCGTACATACTAACTGCTAAAACCAACGATAAGCAAAAGAAACAAACAGATGACAGTGATGGTAAAAAAATTCAAAATAAATCTATATTTGTGAAAGATCATGCATTCATTAGGTATAAAAGAGATGGATGTAGCGTTACCGGAAATCTAGCAATGGATTTCGCTGAAACCGCTGCTAGGGTTTCACCTTGAATTCACTATGATGTACAGTGAGCCAAGTTCATTGTTGAAGGCCCCACGGAGACTTCAAGGTGTTCCAATAATTATTTATTATAATATTCGTTGATTTTTGAATGCAACCAAGACGACATGGTACAATGCAAGCAAGGATTCTCGGCCGACAACAACGGGAAGTGAACTCACTGCAGAACAACGAAGTGGGGAGCTTTTGAGCACAAGTCTAAATAATGCGTTGAGCAAATTTGTATTTAATAATAATTAATATTTTTGCAAATGGTTATTATCCGGCGAAAACAGAGAAGCTATCGTCATCTCACACAGCTTTTAAAGTTATGTTTCGTTACCAAAACTGGGGAACTTGTATCTGAAACCAAAGATGATAGCAAACACAACCAAGAAGATGAACATCCAAGTACCCGGACGCACTTTCGGATGGATGATAAACTTCATCAACTTTTTAATTGTGACTTTAGCTGGCCTGCCCAAGATGTTTGGATTGACGGAAATGAAGGAACAATACTTTCCTCATCTGTTCAACATAAAGGAGAACCAGTCGACCGTACTCAATCATCTATCGGACGTATGCTATTATTACCAAGACACTATGAAACCAGAGGCTCCCTGGAGCCAATATCGCTCACCTGGCTTTCAGTTTCCATAATCAAGCTAACATTGTAAATTATACAGTTGAACTTCAGTCTCTCAAACTTTGGTAGAGCAAACACCACCATAAACTTGGACTCTATTTTAAGTCTGATCATGTTTTACTGTACTTCTTTGTTGGGCTTTTTGACAAAAATTGTCTTGCTTAGGACCACTTTCGACACCAGTTTTGAAGTCGAGACATCATTTGGTAAATGGCAGTCAACAAACAATTTTTAACACCATATCTTTAAGTTATGACATCAATATCTATTTGGAAGCCAAATTTCATTGAAATCGGACAATGTTGAATTTTCCTGCCTTTTTGGCAGCCATTTTGAAAATGGCAGTCAACAAACAATTTTCAACACCGGTTTTGCAGTAGTGACATCAATATCCACTTGGAAACCAAATTTCACTGAGATCAGACAATGTTGATTTGGCGGCCATTTTGAAAATGGTGGTCAACGAAAAATTTTCAACACCGGTTTGAAGTCGCAACATCAATATCTATTTGGAAACCAAATTTCATTGAAAT
>MJUU01068429.1:7812-42707 GCA_002080025.1 Modiolus philippinarum | reverse complement strand
GGCAAAAGCTCACATGGCCTTTTAGGCCAGGTGAGCTAAAAATATATTTAAATCGTAGAGAATGATATGCAACTTAGATAAGATTTCATTCGTTGCTAGGTTACGGTTATGTCAATTTCAGTTCCGAGTCTTAAATTTAGTAACTGTTGTAAATTTCTATTATTGTCATTATTTGATGTGGATTTTTGGATGATTCATTATTTAAAAACTTTATTTACACAAAATAAAATGAATATTGAGTGAATGAAATGTGAAATTGTACTTTACGAATGTCCTTTGGTAAAAAATATACGCATGTGCTAAAAAAATTGTTGGAATTAGAACATAGCTTTGTTTCCAAAGCGGAAGAAGAGACTCATATTAGAATATCTTATTAAGCAGTATGTCAAAATCTTTTTTTAATCTTGGATAAATCTTGAAATTTAAGAAAAAGAACCACTAGACGAGTCAATCTATGGAATCGAAATGAACATCTAAATCATAATGAACGGATGCACTTACTAACATGATACGACTAAAAGATTGAAAAAAAAACAGGCTAAACAAATTAAAATGAATACATACACAATAATATCAATATATATATACATTTTCTTTTCTAATTTCGAAATATATTTTTTAAACTTTCCATGCTTGTCTTATTTTATGAAAAGAGTTGGCATACTACATAAATGGTAGTAATTGATAAAGAGAAATAATATGAAATGAAAAAGCAAGTTTGGGTCGTTGTATAACCGTCTGTCTGTTGGCGTACTTAAGAAAATCAATTTTTAAAAATGCAAACGTTGCCAGATAATTGTCCTCTATTCATGACAATTATTTCTTTGTGCCTGTGGATATGATTCCTTGAAACGTCATTTTTACTTGTAGAAATCATAAGTTTTACTGCTTAAAGAGAGGACTGGACATTGGTAACTTCAAAAGCAATCCCTCCCACACAGCTACTGCGCTTTCCACGGAACAGTTATTAAAGAATCACTATTCTGGTTTTCTTTTCTTTCGGATTTCGACCAAGGATGAAGACACTAATTTTTTCACTTGCTATTGGATACTAACAAATAAATGCCCATACAAATAACGGTTAATCTTTTTATCAGCGAAATGTTCTACAAGAACGGCAGTACATTATGAACAAATGAAATTTCTGCTGAAATCATCAATTCATAGATATGCATACATATTTCCTCCGCCAGAACGCTGGACAGACGTCTAAGGATATTGGCAGAGGTAGAAAACAAGCATACAAAAAATATGATTCCGACTGGAAAAAAAGAAATGTGCAGAGGAGGAATGTTTTGAGGACTTGTTTTTTAACAAACTATCAGAATAACAATGGGCACAACTGTGCATCTTTTTTAGCCGACATGTTTCTAAACTCTAATGAGACTAATTCATGCAAGAATATCTTTAATAATAACTTAAAATAAGTAAGCGAGAACCGAAATGTCGGTCGTTTTCCGATGTTGCTATTGTCTTTGTATAAAATATACGACAAAGACATCTTATCAAACTTGACGGAATCAAACATTTGTACAAAAATGATCATAACCTATGTTTGGAACAAATATACAACAACTCGTACCATCTAAAGTTGGGACAACAAATGTAAACTCAAAAATCTATGCTTTATACAATATAAGACTAAGTAATCTTTCGAATATGTATGCAAAACCAAATAATTCTGTCTCAAACAGTGCATACTCTCTTTGTCGGTTGTTTGCACACGTTTACATTAGACATTTAGTTAATAAAGGTAATTAATATTCATATAATTGAAAAAAAACTGTTATTAATTATTTAATGAAAATGGTATCAGATTACATTGGTGCTTGCAGCAATCTGAGTCAACCTTGGTTGGTACAAGTGTACATCGATTCAAATCCAATTCCACTAAGAATAAGTAGGCCTACGATCTACATAATCATTATCCTTCTTAAATGGTAACATGTTTCTTTAGATAACTTTTAATAATGAAATGACACGTTATTGCTCGTTGATGATGAATATTATTTTGGACGTTTTCAATTCAACAATATTCATTAATACTTCACTTAAAAGTTACTTCCTATAAAATTCAGTACTGTGTCAAGTCACATTATGCCCCTGTCAGTCCCTTTAAAGCTGCAAGTGATTTATTCAAGAGGCGGGCTTTAACAATGTCTTTTGAGAAATTAAAATTGGATACATTTTTTATTCAAGCAATGAAGGCAACTGGTGCTACAGTTAATTATTAGAGTAAGTTCACCCTTCTTAAAAATATACAAGGGGTCTAAATAATATGCTAGTCATGATGTGTTTCTTCACATAGAGTGGAGCAACGAAATTCAAAAAGGCGTATAGTTTAGAATTTTAATCAAGCCACCTAACATTAGGCTATTGTATACATCATTCGAAAGGTCATTTTGTTCTCCCTCCGTTTTCACCGTTCATCAAATTTGGAAATGGTCACAATTTTTTTAAATGAGGGTCAAATGTCAAACTATCAAATATCAGGAAAACTCATTTCGAATGCCGATTGTATTTGAAACCTTACAATATCTAATTTTAGTAAATTTTGCTGAAACTAAGGAGTATCTCCCTCATGCAAAGCTCTGTCCTTAGCTGATTTTGGCTTTCTATTTAGATCAAATTTAATAATTTGTTCTCTATCAGTTTTTAAACAACTTTGACTTTATGGTCTTTCAAACGTTTCGATTTTATCTGCACTGAAGAGACATGAGTTGTCGAAATGTGCATATGCAGAATCAAAATTCACAGTAACTTCGGTATTTAGTCCAATTAGGTTTCTGTCATTAATTTCAACGTAAAGTTGACAAAATAACTTTAAGTGTTATAAATGTTTAAAATAACATATTTATAAACCATTAATGACAATTTTGACCGCCTTGCTAAATAAAACGATTAACAGGGTGTAGATTTATGACCGGGGTCCAAAAACATGACTTGCTATCTGAATAAGCAGTTTGAGAAATTACCTTGACCTTTTTATCGTTGAGATTTAAATAAAATTAACGACATACTTTATAGATGTTTTAAGTCAAATGAAACCAAGACTTTGTTGGTCAAACATCTGATAATAACGACCATAATTGAACCTTAAATTGAATTAAAATATCTGAAAGACCTATTTGCATACATAAAAGTAGTCTCTTGTTAGTTAGGTAGAATAAATGATATAATCGGAAGCCTACCAACCACAACAAGGTCACAGACAATATCGCAAAAAGTATTTTTAGTCCAAAAATACAAAAATACTCATGTTTTTCCAGATTTATTTTCTGAACTAAATACAAAAAATACCGAGTTTCACAAGAACAGTACACGTCGTTATGCTGTATACGTGTTTCAAGAAGTTACCTCTAATCAGCAGCATTAGAATCAAATAATATGACAAGCCATAATCCTAAAAGAAGTCTAAAAAGAAGTACCCATTCAAAAACTATCGAAATAGGATGCCAAATCCGGTACCAAGGACATCTACCGAGTGTCATACACGGTATTTTAACATGGTTAGAATTTTGATAAAAACAGTAAATTTCTATGAAACGCAAGGAAAATTTTCATGTCGGACAAGACTGAGTATTGGGCTTGTGAATACCCTCGGGGACCCCTCGTCCACCAGCAGTGGCATCGGCCTAATGGTTGGTTTATTTATATATTTTGGGGTGAATTTTAGTACTTTTTGTATTTATTTTTATTTAATTTTGTTTTTTTTTTTAACTTTTCTTTTACCCTTTGTTTTCATATGAACATAAGAAAAATAAACATTAATTGAAACGCATTTTTAAAACGCTATAAAATTCTTTTGTGTTTTTTTATTTTTTGGGGGATCATTATAGAAGTAACATGTACACGTTCCAACACACTTGCCAAATCAATTGGCAGCGAAGATACACTTCATTAACCATCACTATTACTCTATATACTATACGAGTTTTCCATATCATTATGATTCATAGTCATTGTCATTCATGTTGACATCAAATTTTGACCATGGTTTTGACAAATTGTAGTACATTGACAAGGACAAAGCGCTTTGCAATTGAAGTTCTGCTTATGACATTTGCATGTTTTGCTAGAAAGATAATGAACTGTCTCTTGATAATACAAAATCTAAGGAATATTTACACCAGATCTGTCCCAATGAACTTGAAATTCAAGAGACTACTGATACATCTTCTTCAGCTTCGTACGTAATTAGATCTTTGTTGTATATTGTCAGTGATGAACGTTTGAAATCTAAGCTCACTGACAATTTCAGCTAGATTTTACGTCTTCACGGATTTGACTTGATCCTGGATTGACTCATTGATAGTGTGACGGAAGCCGAAGGCGGGCTGGACATGCTTATCATTCCGGAGCACCTGATATCACACTTTTATGGGAGTTCACAGTGTGGGTGCTTTATTTTGGTGTTGTCTTGTATATCATACTGTTCCATTTTAGTTTTGTCTCCGTTAATTGTGTTTGTGGCACTGATTTTTCCTTGTTAATGTTTAAAAAAACTATAGTGATTTTAAAGCTTTTAAAATTTTTACCTTGGTACTTGTTGACTGTTAGAAAATTAATACGTACCATGAATCTTAAACTGGTTTCGTATAAGGGTTAGAAAATGTACTAATCTGCCATTAAACAGATCTCAAAAAACAGTATAGATCGTGTTCCCGTTGTCGGCAGTGGGACAGGACACGCTTACCCTTTCGAAACACCTGACGATACTCTCGGTTTTTATAGAAATTTGCACTATATTGGTGTCAAAGTTCTAAATGTTGCGATTTGGGGATGTTCCGTGTCCCTGTCTTTAATGCATTTTCGTTTTATCAATATGACTGGACTTTGATGTTTGTAATAACCACAAACTTTGTTCCTTTGGTTGTCTAATGTGCTTGTTTGCTACGTAATTTTTCATCTTTACATGCGCAGCTTAATCTTGCAGAAAATCAATTTACATTTTCCTGGTGAATAATACTGGTTCAGGACCTTTAGCTCGTTTCCGCCACCCACTAATATACCGTTAGCTGAAAGGTGTTTTGGCAATGTGCCTAGACATCCTAAAATTTGCTTTTTACCACACAAATTTTAACACGTTAAGAGTTACGCCTGCTACTTGCAAGGAGTCTAGTTTTTGTTGACTTTCACCTAGTGAGTCAGCCTTTTATCAGTATGTGCTTTAGACATGTAGTTAGAAACAAATATGGATGTCTAACCACATTGCCAAACAATCTATTAGCTCAACGTATATTTACGGATGGCAATAAGAAGCTATAGGTCCTGAACCAATATTGTTCACCGGGAAAATGTCTTATGATCTCTGCAACATTTAATCTGCACATGTAAAGGTAGAAACTTAGATAAAATGTCATTCATGTGTTATGAGCAGAACTTGAGTTGCACAGATCTTTGTCCTTGTCAAGATACTGAAATTTGTGAAACACTTTAGATGAAATCTGGTGTCACTGTGTTGAAAAACCGTATGGTAACCCCTAGATGCTTTGTTTTGGGTCGTGTTAACCTGGAGATGGTATGTTGTCTCCCTGACATTTACCCCATTTCCTTTCTTTTCCATATACATGACAATAACGATGAAACGAAATGATATGGAAAACTCGTTTAGTACATAGAGTAGTAATGACGATCTATGAAGTGTAGGTCGATGTGTGCAATGCGTTGGGACGTGTACGTGTTACTAATTAAAAAAAATATATATAATAAAAAGAAACGGGAAATAAATATTTTTTTTAAATGCGTTTCATTAATGTGTGTTTATTTCTGTGTATTAAAGAAAAACAAAATTTCAAAAATATAAAAAAGGAAAAATTTTTTTAAAATACCCCCAAAATATGTAAACTAAAAAAAAACTTAATGCCACATTGTTTGTTACTTGTCGTGGCTTGTAGGCTACATACGACATATTTTTTTCTAACTAACAATAAATTACTGTATAGTAAGTGGGAACAGAACCGTCAGTCTAAAATGTACAATCCAAGGACAGTGGCAACGTCGGAAAAACAAAAAAAAACAAAAAAAAAAACAAAGACATAACCTGAGCACGGCACAGAAAAGAAAATGAAGACACACATATATACAAAATTTTACAACACGCACCCAATAAAAAACCATTGGTGAGAACAGGTGCACCGGTAGAGTAAGCATCTCCTGCTTCTTATAAGACACCTGCCGTGTTGAAAATGTCAACTCCGGTATCGACCACAGGCCCTTGAGTAGCGAACGAGTAGGGAGATGTAAACTCCATATGCTGGTGCTTTTGAAATGTTGCTACTAAGAAATGGGAAGTTTACTATTGGAAAAGTGGTAATCGCGTTTGTCATATAGCCTAGTTTGTAGTGTACCTCTGTTGTCAATTTCAAGATGAAAGTCAAGGAACGAGGCTGATTTTGAAGCATCTGTAGTATCCTTAATTTCGAGCTCTTTTGGTTAGATAAGATGAAAATCACCTAAGCGGGGGTTGTTTGGTGATAAAATATCATCCATATAACGGAAGCTGAAATAAAAGGACTGGGCCAGTGTTACTCCTTAATACACGTGTACAGCATAACAAAATTTACTGTTTTTATGCAACTTCGGTATTTTTTGAATTTTTAACCATTGGGCCGATGCCACTGCTGGTGGACCAGAGGTCCCCGAGGGTATTCAAAAGCCCAATAGTCAGACTTGTCTGACATGAAAATTTTACCTTGCGTATTTTAGAAATTTACTGCTTTTATCAAATTCTAATCACTTAAAAACACTGAGGCTTCATTCCGTGTGTTGTACTCGGTAGATGTCCTTGGTACTGGATTTAGTTTCCTATTTCGATGTTTTTGACTACTTTTGGATTATGGATTTCCATATTATTTGATTTTAATGCTTCTGATGAGAGGTTACTCCTTGAAACACGTGTACAGCATAACCAAATTTACTGTTTTTTATGCAACTTCGGTATTTTTTGTATTTTTACCCATTGGGCCGATGTCACTGCTGGTGGACCCCGAGGGAATTCACAAACCCAATAGTCAGACTTGTCTGACATGAAAATTTTACCTTGCGTATTTTAGAAATTTACTGTTTTTATCAAATTCTAATCACTTAAAAACACTGAGGCTTCATTCCGTGTATTGCACTCGGTAGATGTCCTTGGAACTGGATTTGGTTTCCTATTTCGATGTTTTTGACTACTTTTGGATTATGGCTTTCCATATTATTTGATTTAAATGCTGCTGATGAGAGGTTACTCCTTGGAACACGTGTACAGCATAACCAAATTTACTGTTTTTTATGCAACTTCGGTATTTTTTGTATTTTGAACCATTGGGCCGATGCCACTGCTGGTAGACCAGAGGTCCCCGAGGGTATTCACAAGCCCAATCGTCAGACTTGTCTTACATGAAAATTTTACCTTGCGTATTTTAGAAATTTACTGTTTTTACCAAATTCTAGTCACTTAAAATACTGAGGCTTCATTCCGTGTATTGCACTCGGTAGATGTCCTTGGTACTGGATTTGGTTTCCTATTTCGATGTTTTTGGAAATGAGTACTTCTTTTTTGACTACTTTTGGATTATGGCTTTCCATATTATTTGATTTTAATGCTGGTGATGAGAGGTTACTCCTTGAAACACGTGTACAGCATAACCAAATTTACTGTTTTTTTGCAACTTCGGTATTTTTGTATTTTTATCTTTATTTTGAAGAAGCCCTTCGATGAATTCAGCGTCATATGAGTGAAGAAACAGATCGGCTAAAAGAGGTGCACAGTTTGTGCCCATCGGAATTCCGATAATCTGTTGAAAATAAAGTCCTCCAAACTGGACAAATATTGTCGATTGTATACCAGTTGTAATTTTGAGATTTTAAATCAATTTTATGGCCAAGTGAAGTGAAGTTGTCAGATATTTGACCAATTAAGTCTCGGTATCATTTGATTAACATATATATATATAGGATGTCGTTGGAATTAATGTAAATCTCAAAGTTCAAAAGGTCAAAGTAATTTTTCAAACTACTTGTACATGAAAATAGGGAAAGTTATGTTTTTGGTTCTCTTTCATAAATTCACACCATGTGAATAACTTCTTGTAAAAAGGTCGTCTAAACTGTTATCAACGGTTCCTAAACATATTATTGTAGACATGTATAACCATTTAAGTCAATCTTTAATTTCATGTTATAATTTCACGTTGAAATCAATGATTGAAATGTGACTGAAATGAGCTTACCAGAATTTCAGAAATTTGACCTATGTTATTCATTTCACATATGGCACATATTGTCCTGCTTACGGGAGATAATTCAAATTTACTATATGAACATAAATTATCTGGTTCCCGCCATGTTAATTATCTAGTGGAAACAGTCTATGTTTAAGAGATAGCGTTTTGTTACATGTAATGGGGTATTAATTAACATGTTACTCTTATCTCCAATATTCTGTATCAGTGTGTCGTTACAGAGAATATCTTGTATGTTTAATTATTCTCATCTATAGATACAGGGGAAAAGAGTGTGGGTGACCTCGACGTTTGTCTGATTTTGTGTCGAGTGTGCAACAACCATATAGAATTCATCTGTCATGGAACACCTTTACAGCATGTCATTTTTTATTTTAAAATATATCTTAAAAAAATAACTTATCAAGGTAGAATTTACTTTTCATCGAAGATGGAACATGTTTTCAGTTGCAAACTAATTCGTTTAGCCAGACCAAACGCATAATTTTTAAATAATTTCATTTTTAGCTTGTTATTCTTACACCTTAGCAGCTCAAAAAATCTTACGATAAAAATTAGTAGCAAGTCTTTAACATTTCATATTGACATAAGATTAAAATCTGCGAAAGATGTTTTGTAAAAAGGGCTGCTGGTTCCTGAGTTTTGTTGTTCTTTTTGTCGGATAAAAAAAATATTAGCAAAGAATATCCACAATCAAAAATTTTTATGCGACCATGCCCGTCATAGATCATGCCTTCTTTTTAACAACATATATACCTTCTTGAAATGAAGTACGTTTTAAAAGGGTTGGTCTAAAACCTCTTCCCAGAAAAGGGGGCTTCCAACACCCGGAAACACCCCACCTTTTGGATCCGACACAAGTTCATATTCACGTGATTTTTTCCACATTATATGTATATAAAATTTTGAGTTAAGCCCTTATATAAATCTATGCTAGGCCAGTGTATACGTAACAAGTCATTTCCTGGGCGTTAAGGAAACCACACAGCTAGGGTTCTTGATTTTTTATTGCCAGTAGTAAAAATAAACTCACTTGTGCAGTGAGTTAACTGGCTGGAAAATGGCACAGTTATAACAACAACAGTGGGTACATCATACACCAAAATTACATCATGGTCGTACATCAAAAGCAGTACATATACAAGTCATTAATCAGTCCAGGTGTAGTCACTCAAATCCATGAATTATATTAATTCCAAAACACTGTATCAAGACTATATAACTATATCGTTTTCAAATTAAAGAATGCGTCTGACACCTTGGACGTCAATTTCAAATCTACCCAAGTCAAACAGCAATCGAGAATACTTGGGCGCGAAAACAAACCAACCAATCAACAGTTCCAAATTCGAAATAACCTCATAATTATTCAAATAACCCCTCAATTATGTGAGTAAAAATACTCACGTTAATTTTAAATGAAAGTAAAGGAAAAGTTCCCTTTATGAAAAATAGCTCTTCAACATATGGGAAAATACTTTACAAATTAAAGAAATTAACCATTTCAAATATAATTTATAGATAATCTTTAATAAATATAAAACTAGAAACAATACATAAAATACAAAGATGATATAGCCAAAATATCACTCTGCTTCATCCCCCCCTGTTGAAGAAATGACGTCCACGTCATGCAGTTATCTTCCCCTTTCAGCAGAAATGGCGTCCTCGACATGGAGCAGCTACTTGGTCTTGATGATCTCAAGAATGGTCCTGGCTAGAGCAAATTCAAGGCCATCAAATCTTCCCTTGGCAGCTTGTTCCTCTAACCAGTTGATCTTCTGTTTCCATTCCGGGACAACTGTGGCCTGATTACCTACATAGTCCTGGAGGTACACAGGTGGTCGGCGTTCTCTCCTAGGTCGTGTAGGTGGTGAATCTGGTGGTGGTGTGGGCAATATTCTTCTTCGACGTTCTTGTGGTGGTTGCATCTCTGTGGGAACATCTGCCGGGTCCTCTAGTGATGTGTCCGCATGCGCACTGCCAGTATCATCACCATGTATAGCTGAAGTGTCATGTTCAGCATCTTGGCCAGTCGCTATGGTCTCCACACCATCACTTACAGGGGTTGGTTCTTCAGTTTCACTGTGTGCTGAAGGAAGCCGGTCATCTCCAAAACCAGAGCCCTGTCCTCCCTCAACGCCATCATGGTCGTCACCAGACACGTTGAGGGCACCTGCTGCCTGGGTATCATCCACTCTGGAGGCATCATGCATCGTACCGTCTGACCGTAGGGGCAGGAGTTGTCTTTTCATCATCCCTCGGCAGAAAATCTATGGGGAGAAGGTTCCGGTGGAGCGTTCTCTTCTTCCCCTCTCCATTTTCCTTCTGTACCACGTACACTGAGATGTCCTTATTAGATTGCCTAACAACCAAGTACGAGTCCTCTTCCCACTTGTCAGATAGCTTGTGCTTTCCCTCGAAGGCCAGTATCTTAACAAGAACTCGGTCTCCGGGCTGCAAAATTGCTCCTCCGACTCTCTTGTCATAACCAGACCTCTGCCGTTCTTGAGCTGATCTTGCTGCTCTTGTTGCTAAGTCGTGAGCCCTCCTAAGTCGTTCCTGCATATGTTCCACGTACTTCGTGCCTGGTTTCTTGGAATCAGGTTCCAATCCAAAGGCAACATCCACTGGTAACCTTGGTTGGCGTCCAAACATCAAGAAGTACGGGGAGTAGCCGGTGGTATTCTGGCGAGTGCAGTTGTATGCATGGACGAGTCCAGCGATGTGCGACTTCCAGTCCTTCTTTTGGGTGGTCTCCAAAGTTCCAAGCATACCGAGTAAGGTCCTGTTGAAGCGTTCGGTCATGCCGTTCCCCATCGGATGATATGGAGTGGTTCTTGATTTCTCCATTCCTGTGATTTTGCACAACTCCTTTATGATCTTCGATTCGAAGTTGGCACCCTGGTCTGAATGGATCCTCTTGGTAATCCATAATGCACGACGAGAAGTTATTGAAGAAGGCTTCTGCTGTCGTTTTAGCCGTCTGGTTCTTGGTAGGTACTGCTAAGACATACCGGGTGAAGTGGTCGGTAATAACTAGCACATTCTCGTAACCGCCTTTAGATCTTTCCAAGCTCAGTAATCCATGCATACCAATTCCAATGGTTGGGATGACTCAATGTTGATGAGTGGTGCTGTTTGATAAGCTGGCTTCTTCCTGCGTATGCATCTGTTACACTGGCTGATCCAATCTTCTGTGTCTCTGTTCATTCCGTACCAGACGAAACGATCCCGGATCAATGACAGTGTTTTGTCTCGGCCCTGATGTCCCTTATCGTCGTGAAGTGACTTCAGAACAGTTGGCACACAGGATTCTGGCAGGACAAGCTGGTTCTATGGTTCATTGTCTACGGTGATCTCGCGGTACAATACATCATCCATCATCTTCAACTTGTCGTAGTTGGTAATGAAACAACTGTTGGCTGGTGAACGATCAAGTTGATTCCTAGTTGGTTTCAGGTGTTCCTTCAGCCAGTAGATCCATTCCTTAATAAGTGGGTCGTTCTTTTTCGCTCTCTTGACGTTGACTTTAGATGTGACTGGTAAAGATGGTTCCTCAGCTGCTTGGTTCGACATTGCTAAATTGTGTACGATGGGTTGGGCAAACTGAAGGTTGCAGATGGCTTTTACGGACTCTGTGGCGATGTTCTTTCCAAACAGTCCTGGTAATCATGAAAGTCCGTCGACATCAGCATTATTGCTTCCCGGTCTGTACAATATGTTGAAGTCGTACTGGGCAAGAGCTGAGATCCAACGATGACCAGTAGCATCCAACTTGGCTGATGTAAGGAAGTACGTCAAGGGGTTGTTGTCATTTAGCACAGTGAAACTGTTCCCATAAAGGTAGTCGTGGAACTTCTCGGTGACAGCCCACTTCAGCGCCAAGAACTCGAGCTTGTGCACCGGGTAATTCTTCTCTGCTTTGTTAAGTCCACGGCTGACATACGCTATGACCCTCTTCTTGTTGTCCTGTTCTTGGTAGAGTACAGCACCAAGTCCAAGCATCGAGGAATCTGTGTGGAGCTCAAAGGGTTGGCCATACTGTGGAAATCCAAGTATTGGTGGCTTCTGTAGGTTCTCAAATGCCGTTTCCTGCTAGTTTCCCCAAATCCACTTGGCTTGGATTTCTGTTTCTTTGGCTTCTTGGGTGCTGGCATCAAATCCGTCAAAGGTCTGGCTATCTTTGAGAAGTCTTTGACGAACTTCCTGCAATACCTAATGAATCCAAGGAACTGGCGTACTTCCTCAGGTGTGTTAGGTCTTGGCTAATCTCTAACTTTCTCCAACTTGGTAGGGTCTGGCTCTATACCATTTCGAGACACTATGTGGCCAATGTACTTCACTTTTTCCTGGAAAAATGAGCACTTCTTGGTTGAAAGCTTCAGGCCGCTCTCCCTCAACCTCTGTAAAACTTGTTCTAGCCTTCTAAGATGTTCCTCATAACCGTCCGAGAATATGATGAGGTCATCTAGGTACACGAAGCAGATGCGTAGATGTAAGTCTCCTAGGATCTCTTGCATCAGCCGTTGGTATGTGGCTGGGCTGTTGACAAGTCCAAATGGAGGCCAGTTGTATTCATAAAATCCTAGGGGACCTACTGTAAAGGCTGTCCTTTCCTTGTGTGCTTCATCTACCTCTACTTGATGATATCCACTGCGCATGTCAAGTACACTAAAATAAGAGTTTCCATCAAGGGCGTCCAGGATCTCTTCGCTCCTTGGTAAGGCATAGGAGTCTTTGATGGTGCGGCTGTTCAACTGTCTGTAGTCTATGCACATCCTCAGTTTCCCATCTTTCTTCCTGCATATGACTACATTCGAAGACCAAGGCAAGTGGGAGCGACGTATAATTCCTGCAGCCAGAAGTTGTTGGATATGGCTACGGACTTCATCAAACATGGATGGTGGGATACGTCGGTGCCTCTGCTTGAATGGTGTGTCGTCCATCAAGTCAATCCTGTGGTGAACAGCATCTGAGTGGCCGATATCAGTGTCGGAGGTACTGAAGACATCACGGAACTGACGTAGAAGTAACTTTCCTTGTTCCAGTTGTTCCTCAGTGAGTGTGTCAGCAAGTAAGTTGACCTCGGACAAGACATCATGGACACAATCATCGGATATGTCAACATCAGCAACTGAAACATGCTGTACTTCACAAAGGATGGCGTTGGGTGAAATGGCAATGGTCCTTGTGGTAACATTACTGATGTGCACAGGTATTGATCTGTTGTTCCTGTAATGGTAGGACACTAGGGAAGGTGCAACATCCAAGTCGGTAGGTATGCAAGCTCTCTCTGTAGGCTGTAGCATTCCAACAACTGGATGGTATGGCATCTCGCGGTCCATGTACCCTTGAAGAACAACGTCTCTGTTTGGTGGGATGTACACTGTCTTTCCCTCAGCACTCTTCAGCTAGTCTGTTGTCACGTCTCTGCAGTTCTTTCTCCCTGAGTGACAGGCATCTAAAAGTGATGTATCATTGGGTAAAAAGATCTGCTTCCTGAAGGAATCGTTGGCCAAATCTCTGTTTGACATCATCCATTGCTGCCTTCAGAATGTTGGTGCCTAGGAGAAGTGGTACGCTCCTGTTGTATGTGCTGTCAGGTACTACTAGGAGTGGGCAGTGATGAGAAACATGCGATGTTGATGTTCCTGGTACTTCCAGATCTGCGGATACGAATCCTAGATATGGCATACTCTCCCCATCAGCGCATTCGATGTTCAGGATACGGTCCAATGTCTGTATGGGTTGATCAGCAAGGTTCTGGTGGTAAAAGGACTCGCTGACGGTACTGACTGTAGATCCAGTATCCAGGAGAGCAGGAACAGTGATGCCGTTAATCCTGACAGACACTTCGTTGGGACTTCCTAGACGTCCAGTAGGATCAATCGTTGTTTGATGGTGCTGGTACGAGTAAGTCCGATCTTCCATACCAATCTGCTGGAAGGCGTAGGCTTGCCTTGAATGGTCTAACCTGACTCGATATCCTATAGCCCTGTAGCCTGGTAATCCACAACGATAGCATATGGTGGTCTGCTGAATCGGTTGTGACGAAGTAGGATAAGGAGTCGGAGCAGGTGAGTATTCCTGGTCTGGAGGTGTGTCATACCAGTATGGTCTAGCTCTACGTCTTCGGTGGCGTCGTCGTCGTTTCTTACGATGAGTCTGACCAGAAGTGGGCGTGTCGTAGGTATCCATAATCCAACTGTTCACAATCTAAAAGGGAATAAATATAAAGCAAGCCTAGTAAAAAAAACACTTACCTCAAGAGGTTTGTTGTCTGGAAGGCACTACAAGAAAGTAATATGCCTAAAAGAAAAACAAAGTTGCTGAAAGAAAAATAACGTACTTGTATCTGTAAAACAAAACAAATATCAAACCAGAATGACGTCTTTCTGGAATACCTAAAAGTTCAATTAGCAAGAGAGTAAGTGACTATATGTATATAAACTTTATTTTATTCAAAGATAAACTACTAAGTACACAAAATGAAACTGCACAACTAAAATTCTAACTAAAGTATTATATAATGATCAAACTAGAAAAGTTTCTGTAAATAAGACTAATAAACAAGTAATTCCTACAAACAATGCAAATATAATTGTAATAGTACCTGTAAACAATACAAAGATATAGTACCTGCAATCAAGATAATGTACTATCACCTATAAAATACAATATACATACACCAGTTCAACCTGCAAATATTATCTACAAATGACAATTGAAGTACCTGTAAAAAATAGTAAAATAGTATCTGGGTGTCTTTCAGAAAAGTCTGAAAATGAAAACAAACTTTACATGCACAATTACATGTACAACTAAACCATGCACAGTATACAATAGTATAGGCAATTCAATACATATATACAAAAACACAATCAAACAAAATGCATAATTCAATGCAAATATACAATATAAGTGTATCAGTAATAAATACAAAAGTGTCAAAATTACTAGAAAGGGCTTTACAACATAATGGTAAATAAAAGGATATGGAGTAAATGCACATGAGACAAAGTCTCTACAAATACATAGTAAAAAACAAGCAAAGGAACAACGCTTTTATTGTTGTTCTTCATCTTCATGAAGCCTTACTTCAAAGTCTGATAACCTAACTTAGTAACAGCTGATAATGAGTATAGTTACTCAGGTGTTCCAATACAAAAAGTAAAGTGGGATTTTCTCTTCAAAATTACTTTAAACAAAAAAAAAATCAAGGTACCCTTTCCCAGTTACAACTTTCAAAATACTGGACTACTACTGAGATCAATCACCTGTCACGATATAGCTGGTACAAATCAACTAACTAACTTCAACTATACAAGTATGTCAAACTAAGTATGTATAATCAAATACACAAATCAGACTAATCAACTCAAAGGAAAGTAACCCAAAGTCAAGACGGATAACTCCTATGTCTAACTCAAAACAATCAAGACTAAGTTCAATGTTCGCAAGACACAAATAACTCTAGTTTCAACTTCACTACCGGTATTCTATGTCACATAAGTCAGGTCTAAAAAGCTAGTGTGCTGCATAAGTATTAGTACAGTGTTAAATAAACCACTCTTATACTAAAACTACATTCATTCCTGATAATAGCTAGGTATGTGACAAATGTATATCTATATGAACCAAATATACAACAGCTAATACATAAACCAGTACTATATATACTCAGTTGCAACCACAATAAATGTATATGCTCACTATTACTTTACATTTAAAGTAGCATAAATAATCAAAATTCAAAAATTTGAATTACCTTCTACTTAAATCATATGTCTCTTTAACTACACCACATTTACAATAAACTTGAATTTACTATCTGCTCCACCTCAGTAAATAATGTTTATAAATGTCTCTACTCAATTAATATCAAGGTATTCTACTGATATTTACTCTTATAATCAAAAACTGTTACTCCATTAATCAGTATGCATGTACTTAAATGACTGTCTTATAGTCAAATATCAATGTCAATACTGTATCAATTCACAAGTTCCATCAGGGTATTACTATACAAATGTCATATGCAAATGACTAACTATATACCACCAATGTGTAATTCAAGCCACAAATTACTAAAGTTCACTTCAGTTACTAGTGATATGCTAGGTAGCAATGTCAATAAAAAATACCTGGTATTCTAACAGTTCATATATGTATTACTCTATGTAAATAATATACCAATAATACACTATACTATTAAAATACTCTGAACTGAAAACAATGTGAATGTGTCACATGTAGGTACTATATACTATATCTGTATACATATAAACAAATAAGTATGACTACCAGATCCTACATACTAGATATAGCTAAACTTATTGCAAATACTAGTAGTCTGTGTCACTAAGTATACAAGTGAAAACTAAGTAGATGTATGTGTAAGACAACAAGTGTCTAAGTGTACTAGTCTATCATATTGTTAACACTAATGCACCAATGTATGACTGTATGTTAATGTGTAAAGTAGTGATGCAACAATGAACAACTACTAGTACCCTACATCTATACAAGGGTGTAAGTCTATGAACAACTAGTGTAGTGTAAAAAAATGGAAAAAAAAGTTAAGTATCAAAACTATCTGTGTGTGTCTGTGTGTATCAAAAAGGCTAAGTGACACTGTCAAGTTTTAAAGTGTAAAATTAAAGTTACTGTATACAGATGATAATATATAAGTAAATGTCCTACCTTATACTAGAATACCATATCCACTATAAATTAATACAACATAAAATTAAACACTAAATAAAATAAAGTCCGATTTTTCCAAAGAAAATCAAAAAGTCCATGTTACAAAAAGTAACAACCGGAACCACTAAAATCTTCTACCTTCCGGTGTAACGTAAACATAAACATCAACACGTGGATAGACTTGTTTGTAAACATCAGCACATGGTTAACTGGACATCTGCGCATGTGCACGCTGGTCTTCTCGACATCTGCGCATGTGTACGCTGGTCATCTCGACATCTGCGCATGACGACATTACAGAATTGCTGGTTCCCTGTGCCACATTCCATAAACTACAGTGGGCGCCATTTTGTAACAGGTCATTTCTTCGGCGTAAAGGAAACCAAACAGGTAGGGTTCTTGATCTTTATTGCCAGTAGTAAAAATAAACTCACTTGTGCAGTGAGTTAACTGGCTGGAAAATGGCACAGTTATAACAACAACAGTGGGTACCTCATACACCAAAGTTACATCATAGTCGTACATCAAAAGCAGTACATATACAAGTCATTAATCAGTCCAGGTGTAGTCACTCAAATCCATGAATTATATTAATTCCAAATCACTGTATCAAGACTATATAACTACATCGTTTTCAAATTAAAGAATGCGTCTGACACCTTGGACGTCCAGTTCAAATCTACCCAAGCCAAACAGCAAACGAGAATACTTGGGCGCGAAAACAAACCAACCAATCAACAGTTCCAAATTCGAAATAACCTCATAATTTTTCAAATAACCCCTCAATTACGTGAGTAAAAATACTCACGTTAATTTCAAATGAAAGTAAAGGGAAAGTTCCCTTTATGAAAAATAGCTCTTCAACATATGGGAAAATACTTTACAAATTAAAGAAATTAACCATTTCAAATATAATTTATAGATAATCTTTAATAAATATAAAACTAGAAACAATACATAAAATACAAAGATGATATAGGCAAAATATCAATCTGCTACATATATATCCGAATATATCATATATTAAGAATATATTTTGACACTGGAGTAAATACTTTAAAAGAATATTATATTTGTAGCATATTACATGTTAATGCTTCCAAACTGTATGTTAATCAACTCGAGAGTTCCTATTTTTTATTCTCTACTACTAACGTTTTTAGATTTTAAATCTAACATTTGATAAGCAGAAAAAATCACCATTAGCGCTTTTATTGAGTGTTTTTGAACACAACATAAAGCAAATAAATTGCTTTTTAACAACATATAGACCTTCTTGAAATGAAGTACGTTTTAAAAGGGTTGGTCTAAAACCTCTTCCCAGAAAAGGGGGCTTCCAACACCCGGAAACACCCCACCTTTTGGATCCGACACAAGTTCATATTCACGTGATTTTTTCCACATTATATGTATATAAAATTTTGAGTTAAGCCCTTTTATAAATCTATGCTAGGCCAGTGTATATATCCGAATATATCATATATTAAGAATATATTTTGACACTGGAGTAAATACTTTAAAAGAATATTATATTTGTAGCATATTACATGTCAATGCTTCAAAACTGTATGTTATTCAACTCGAGAGTTCCTATTTTTTATTCTCTACTACTAACAATATTCTTACTGTTTTTAGATTTTAAATCTAACATTTGATAAGCAGAAAAAATCACCATAAGCGCTTTTATGGAGTGTTTTGTGAACACAACATAAAGCAAATAAATTGCAATTTAATATTTTTGAAGTGAATGAAAGTGTGCAAAAATTCTGATATCTGTTAGCAATGGATTGTTTTGGTCTGATGAAAAAAGAGGTTAAAGACTATAGTAGAGCGGCGGATGTTTAAATAGTCGCATATTAACGAGTTTAAATTACCCAAAAGCCCCATGGAATTTTATTGCTTAATATTATATATCAACATCTCAACTGTCAGAAAATGCCTGTCGTCGAGTTAAATTGTGGTCCCTATGACGTAAAAAATTGTGACGTTTGACGTTACCCTGCTCTTCAATATACACACGGGACTGCTTTGAACGAAATTTTATGGAATACACCAGTTCTTCTTAAAACTACATACAACACAAACAAAAAGCATGCAATAGTGTACTTAATTATGCATCAATGCATCCAAATAAGTTCAAACATAGCCTAGTACAGTCGTTTACAAATTCGGTAAAATTGAGCATTGAAATTGATGTTTTTTAGCTCCTACGTTTTAATCTTTTACATATCTGTTAATTATGTCTCATAACTGATTTGACAATTGTTTCACGTAACTATTGGCGTATTCGTTTCATGAATACATTCATTTCTCCACTTCAAATCTTTGATCTAAAGTTGTGTTTTGCAAATATTTTATTTCCGTATTTGAACATAGTTGTACCGATTTGGTCATAATTTTATAATTTACCACTTACCAGGCAGTCTGTTTTGAATGATATTTCAACAATATTTCTGTTTGCTTGATGTATATTTGACATTAGTACCTCTCTAAAAAATACTAGATACGTGTTTATACTATTCTTATTCCTTCACCTTTGAAAAAGGTGTAATAAACTAAAGGTGTGTTTGTGTATTGAGTGTGTTCGTATAGTTTAGATATGAAAATGCAGAAATGTACTTGTTGCGTCGAATCGGGGTCTAGCTCTGCTATGCTAAACAAACACTGGAAACGGCAAAGCGTTCTAAAAATGAAAACAGCTACATTTCACAAAATATGTGTCCTCTTTTTAATTGATAAACACCAGAAAACTTTAATTTTCTGAAATCATAAAACATCCAAAAGTCTAATATTTCATTTTAAATTGCTGAATATTACACTATAAGTTATTTAGTGTTAAACTGCTGACAGAAGAAAATCCAACAAGATATACCATTGCGCCCTGTTATGATTTTGTGTGCATCCTCAAAATTGAGAACCTATGTAAATTTTGTGCGTTTGCTTTTATCGTCGTTTTATAATTGTCAATTTTAGAACCTTTTGTTACATTTAGGAGAAAGGATATTATATATAAAAGTTCTAGTTGTGTTTACGAGTGACATCATTGACGGATCCAATTTACCCTTTTTTTTGGACAATAATGTTTTAATGAATATTCTGATGTTTTACCAAAAAATATCCAAAATTTTTCGAGCCTCGTCCCCGTTCGGCGAAATATCATTTCACTGCAAATTGGAACCCCTTTTTTCAAATTGTCTGAATCCCGCCTGGTCAAGCATTTGCATGTAGCTGATGGGCTATTGCCTATTGCCGATTTTTCTTTAATTAGTACGCCGCATCTGTTTTATTCTTTAATGGAGACTGTCATTACTTGGCATAAAACAGTATTTGATCTCGCACATTTAATGTCCTTTAACTCCGCGTTCTTGTGTTTTTTTCCAAAGGACCAATATGTTTGGTTTTCTTTTTACGAATTACCTTATTTGTTTTACACAAAAAGAAGCATTGTTCAAGAGAATAACAAGCAGTTCTTAAGTTAAGAAGTATGAACCAGACAGATTTTGATTTTAGAAAACCCAGTTTTCTATTTGAAATGCGAAGATCGCGTATTTTGTTTTTGTGATACTCAAACGTAAGAATNCCCCCCCCCCCCCCCCCCCCCCCCACACACACAAACACGCCACAAATATTACGAGGAAACTTAATTTTGATATAAATCTTCAATGTCAATGACTAATATGAGTCATAATTGTGGCAGACACCTTGTACAATAGTAAGACGTGTGTCAAATTACTTGTTCTAAGTCACCATTGTACTCAATTCAAATTTTAATTTGACCTTGAGTGAGGTTAAATTCAATGAATGCTATAGAAGAACATATCACACACTTTAATGCATTCTCAACTCGGTTTAAGTACGATTACTCCAGTGCATTTTTTTGTATGTTGCAAATCCCTTCACTTCAAAACAATTATTTGACCTCAAGATCAAAGGTGAATGTCATATGAAAGTCGAATGGTACCAAGTATTCAACTTTGTTGTGATACACTTATTTGCCAAATATCTGAAAACTATGTCAAAAGATTAGAAAGTTATACCCCGGCCAACTAAAAATACAGCTGTCAGGGCTATGACCTTTGACACCTTAATAAAGTATGTTTGGATCATGTCAGATAGCGACGACAGCCATTTGCTAAAAGAACAAACATTACACTTTCGTTTAAGACAAATTCAGGTAATTTAAATTTTGAAAATTTGCCTCCTCGCCGCCCCACTACTATACATGCTCGTGGTTTGATATCCATATATTTGAATAATTAATTAAAGGATATTTACATTATCATATAACAAACAAAGCCCCCTGCTATTTTGAACCCTTTAGTGGTTTCGTAGAGATAACACAAAATTTATTTTGAGAGTCGATTTTAGATATTAGTAAACTCTATAAATTGCAAAGTCAAAAAAAGATGCAAACAGAATCCGATGATGTTTTATTTGATTTGCTTTTCATAAGCAAAATCTATTCATATTTGAAACCAGATAAAGTTCTTTTTGTCTATTTTATTTTTATTTATTTTATTTTATTTATTTATTTTTTTGTTTTTGTTTTTTTTTTGTTTCTTTTGTCACGTTGTCATCGGTTGAATTTGATTTGACAATTTTTAAAAATTATTTAAGAATTTCCATCTTATGGCCTTTTGCTTCGGTGTTCGTATTCTATCCGATGTATTCAAATCAAATCAAGGTGAAGGCAAAAGAGGGGATATAAAATTTTTCCATGCACACACAAAGGCGATTAACACAGCTATCGGCACATCTTTCTGCGAGCTAGTCCACGAGTTATCATATCCGAAGAACATTATTATCAAATATTTTTTGATATCGAGTTGCTGGACATTCATTTCGTTCACGTTCAAAAGTGCATATTTTATACGTTTCAGAGAATATTCTATATAAACTTCAAGCAAAATGATACCAAATTTTAAATCAAAAATGATGGATGAAAACATCAACTTATCTTAAATTGAAATATATCTTAACAAAAAAAGAAAAATAAATAATCGGAAAATAACAAAACAAAAATTTAAATGTTTTCTTGAAATCGTTGATTGCAATTTTAGATCACAATTACTATATAAATATACATTACTAACAATTAGTTCGGATTAAGGGAGATAATCCAAATTCAATATTTGGCAAAAGAATCAAGAAAGATAACTACTGATGATATATGCCTGCGCTGTTGGAAGTTGTTAACTGATAAGATAACGCAACTATTTTGTAAACAAACATACCCGAGATTAATATTGATTTTTAATTAAAATGTTATGACCCTATTATAATACAATGTAGCTGATAAAAATTCGGATATAGTATTCCCCCATTTATTTTGAAAATGTGTTTTATTGAAAGAAATGGAAAACAATAAAACTGACATCAATTTTTGTTCCACAAAAAAGGCAGGGAGCACAGGGACTTGCTCCCGGTCTAGAAAAAAAAAATTACTAGTATCCAACATGAATCTCGGAGAAAAAAACACAAGGGAAATCCTATATATGTCCGGTACCCCGCTCGCTTCGTTTAAATTTTTTCTAAATAAAACAAACAAAACCTACCTTCATGCCTTTTACGTTCTCTTCCTGAATAATTTTCCGAACAGAAAACACAGTGTTTACCTCATGATAGCTCTGCTTCATTCCTATATCTCGATTTGTTTACTCATATTTCATGATAAGGACAATTCATGGATCTCAATGTGAAACTACAATGACCTTCACATTCTAAATTTAAATCCTTCACGCGGAAGCTTTCGGGACCTTTTCATTCCGTTGAAGATAACGCCGATACAGTAATAAAGGCGGGATAGAACGATTTTTTTCCTAAGTCGATATGTGAAATTGTGATTGTGACCATTTCGGCGAATCGCAACGCTTTTGCCTGTACTTCATCCATTTCAACCTTTCAATCAATCTGTTTGCTAAAAATAAATATATCGCGGGAAATAGCATTCGATACATAGGCATATTACGTCGACCGAATGAAAAGGTCCCGAGAGCTTCCGCGTGAAGGATTTAAATTTAGAATGTGAAGGTCATTGTAGTTTCACATTGAGATCCATGAATTGTCCTTATCATGAAATATGAGTAAACAAATCGAGATATAGGAATGAAGCAGAGCTATCATGAGGTAAACACTGTGTTTTCTGTTCGGAAAATTATTCAGGAAGAGAACGTAAAAGGCATGAAGGTAGGTTTTGTTTGTTTTATTTAGAAAAAAATTAAACGAAGCGAGCGGGGTACCGGACATAGGATTTCCCTTGTGTTTTTTTCTCCGAGATTCATGTTGGATACTAGTAATTTTTTTTTCTAGACCGGGAGCAAGTCCCTGTGCAGGGAGTTTGGAACCAATCTATAAATTAAAAAAAAAATTAAAACCTGGATATTCAATATATTTAAAATTACTTGTATTTATAAAATAAAATTAAAAAAAAAACTGAGAGTTTGACCATGAGGCACATCCCGCTCCGTACCATTACCATCTCTCGTGGAATATTGGTAAAACAAGAACAACAAAAAAGGAGTGTAAAGTATATTTCATGACGTTTGTGTATACATGTATAATATTCTATGCACTTTCGATCCACGAAAGCATCTTAGAATGCCCGAGTTTTGTGTCCACTGAGCCATGTTTCAGCTATCAGGATGAGAACAAGTTAATCAGTTCATAAAATTATACGTAAAAGAAGAAATTTATAAAGTTGAAAGGGACAACCGGGGGAACGAGTTTTGATAGCCACTGGAAAAGGGGAGAATTGGGTAGGGGCATGAAATTTAGCCTTCTATACGACCCAAAGTGAATCTGCTGTCCTAATAACAATATAGAAGGGGTCTTTATACTGCATGGAGCGTATAATTACCTGACTACTCCGCATAGACAGGCGGCATTCCCCATCCACTACCTTTGGACGCTCCCCGGCAGCTCTGTAGCCGTAGCCCCTGAAAACCGATTCTTAGTAATTTTGACGGATAATACAAGCCGTGACAATGGTTCCAATTTATTCCTATTATTATTTTCAAAATGATAACAATAATAAAATTGTAATAAGGGAAAAGAGGAAGGTTTACTTTTGTCTGGTTGAGTGATTATGTATAGGACCAGATTGTAAGAAAACATATACATCCCAGATTCACAAATCGAAAACAAAAAAGGCATACAAAAACTTTGCAGAAGGAAATAACCAGATATGTAATAATTTCAATTTTTGAACAACCAATTTATACCGACAGATGTTATAAGACAATTTATTATAACTAATGGGTTCGGACAATTTATTATTACCCCTCGATGATTTCAAACCAAATAGCCTTTTTTATTGAATCTGTTGTATTGTATTTAATTTATCGGAGGAAAAAAACACGCGATATTTATTTTCTTTCAAAGAAATTTTTAAATTTGAATAAATTATTGTCGAATTAGCAAGATATTTGATTTTTATTCACTTCTAATCAATCAATTGATTTTATTTCTTGATTATTTTTTTACATACATTGTACGACAGCAGTATGTTGCATCATTTACTTGGTATAAGCTTAACGGGGAAGCAATCATAAAGGTGTTTCTTGACTTTCCCCATTTACTGCATGCGTTTATTAAAGCATTACAGTATACAAATTGCGAGTAAAATATATTAAAAAATGGCAAGGGAAATTGACCACGTGAAAGAAATGAATGTTGACATTTTCCCCTATATCCTTCTTTGGATTTACTTTTGTATTTGATTTCAATACGTATTCCTTGGGTTTTGAAAACAAAGAGATCATATTTTTTTTTCGTGCAGGCAGATAGCAGAAAGATTTGTTTACAGTGTTTATAAGTCGCTATGTGAGTACATGCCATGTTACTATCTTGCTCAGTTGACTGAAATCTCTATAAGTTAACGTCACCTTAGATTTATATATGTGGGTATATTCTGCTGAAGTGAAATATCCAGGTAAATCCTGCAATTTGATTGGTTACCTTGACAGGGGATATGAGACCGTATCCCCGTGGTAGCAAAATCACAATTTTTAAAAGCTTTAAAAAGAAAATTAATAGCACTTCTAGCAGAATATAAACGTTATTCGGGCTTCACAGGGGATACGGGTTCATATTCCCTGTCTGTGCCCTATATCCCCTTCGCCTGACGGCTCAGGGGATATAAAACACAAACAGGGAATATGGACCCGTATCCCCTGTGAAGATTCCCGAATAACATATAATATCACCAACCAATCCCCATCTTAGTTTGAAAGGATCAATATTATCATAAATGACTTGAATAGAAATATAGTCGGGTTCTTTGAATTTGCGATGCATTTTATAGGGTTAACTATTTATCTATTTATCTAGAATGGACTCCGAAAATCTATTTTGTTTTTTTGTGTTATCTCTACGACAGGACATAACATAGCAGGGGGCTTTGTTTGTTATCGGATATGTAAATATCCTTAATTATTCAAACATGGTGTTATCAAATATACATGAACATGTATATACAGCGTTTGCAGGAAAGCTTTTATTCCCCCCTTTTCACGAAACCATAAAAATCCAATGATATTAGGTACCAAATATATTTGCACACATTCAGCAACTTCAAAATAATGCTACTATAAGCTACTTATGCTGTATGTATTTATAATACACTTCAACATAAAAGCTTTTACATTACGTTTCTTTTTGTTTTCTTAAGTTTTCTTTTTATCAAATTGGAGATTTCAAATCCAATACTATTGGAAAAGCTTGCCATAGTCAGAGACATTTAATTATATGTCTCTGCCGTAGTGAATAGTATGTACTCACGAATTGTTCTATAACATAGTTTTCTTTAGTATGGCATTTGGAACGAATATGATCGTGTAATTTAGAGTTTAACGTATACCAGTGTCAAAATCTATTCTTCATTAAAAACCTTTTAACAAACGAATCGGGGAAGAAATCGGGTAAGAATATGTGAATCCGCTGAGATGAATTGGCGAAAACAAAAGGTGCGGCGGTTCCGGTGGTAAGGAGCCCATTTTCTGGATTTTATCTATTTTAAATTTTTATTTTATTTCATCTTTTTTTTTTATTTATGTTATCATTCATTTATTTTCTTTTTTTGGCAAAAACATAATGGTCAAAAATTGAAATGCTAATTTGTTAAAACAGTATTTTCAATTTGTTTTTGACATGATTACAATTATTTTCACCATTATTTTGCATTTTCACAGATCCCAGCCGGTGGTTTAGGTGCAATGCAGTAGTAAAGTCAGTGCATTTTTCTCAAAATAGCATTTCATTAATAAGCTTTTATTTGTAGTGGTTTTTTAAGGATAAATCTATAAATTATCATTTGCTTTAATTTTATTTGAACTCTTAATTATTCATGTCAAAAGATTTATATAATTCTGCTATTGTGCAATCTGATATGAATTGATAAATAAAAGGTGTATACCAATACACAAGTTACAACTGCATGTTTAAATGTTCCTGAATGTTTTGGTAAGTCAAACCATAGATTTACAACAGATTTATAAATCTATGGTCAAACAGCAAATAATTAACTTTATGTTGTTATCAGTGATACCCTTTTACACAAATAATGAAATTCATTTAATTTTTTCAAATATTGTCGATCTTTGCACTAAAATGGAAGCAAGAATAATGCATTTGTTAATTTCGAAATTTATATAGCAAAAAACCTTGTTCAATCAGCTATCCAATGGTAGGATATTCGAATATATGCAAAAATGTTAAGTATTTTTAAAAATATTTTAAAGATTACTCCCCATTCCAATTTTGCAATATTTTATAAAGATAGTTAAAGATTGATAGGACTGAAAAGAAAATAAATATGGAAGCAAGAATTCATAACCCAATATTAATATAAAATATATCATTAAAAAGAGGAAGAATAGAGGAATTTAAATATAGGATATTCCAATCGATTATTTGATTAGAAAAGGGTTAAATTGTCTTCTAAACTTATATTTACGTGCAAAGTCTTTATCTTTATTTTACCCGATAGTGATAGAAAATCCGCGCATGCGCAGCGAGACCGAACTAATTGTTGATAATGACTTGTCATAAAGTCGATACATCTGTCATTTGTTGGCGCATGCGCAATAGGGGGAGGACAATATGTGCCAAATGAAAAAGTCGTGACCCCTTCCCAATTTGACGAACGTTAAAAATGGAAAGAGAACAAAATTACCTTTCGAGTGATGCATAATGTAGCCTGATATTAGTTGGGTTGATTAAAATCTGAAGAATTTGACTTCAGTTGCTACATCAATATATAATCCTACATTGACTCAATGAGTGTGACGGGTGATGTTACCAGAGCAGGACATGTTTATCCTTCCGGGGGACTTGCAGATATGACACTGTGAGTGTTTTGTTTTAATTTTGAGTGTTTGAGAATAATTATTTAATTGTTTTGTGGCTGTCTTGTGTCATTGTATTTCTGTGAGATAAACTGCTGACTAAATCCTGATGATTATTTGCTAAATCATTATCACCATACATATCTTTCAGTTTAACTGTTGTATCGAACAATCCATTTGGTAATCCATGAATCCTATTTCTTGCCAACCCACTGAAAATGAGAAAATAGATTTTCGAGAAACTTTTGTCGATTACATTTTTGAAATATATTTTTTAAATGTTAGTTATAATCATTTCTATGTGTAAGATAAGAAACAAAGAGGAAACACACATTAGGAATGAAAAATGTAAATTTTCTTTATATAGATTATAATAAAAAGGAAAGTTGGTGGTAGGTGAAACCATTTCGGGATTATATATTCAAACTAGCATGATTCTTTATATCAAATATAAGGTTAAGAAAAAATCGGTAAATTCCGTAATACTTAAAAACGTGTAAGAAAAGTCATTTAATACATAGGTACGTATATTTCCTTTGAATATTTGATCGAAATATCATGAAGAACTAACGTAAACACGTGTCAAAAAGATTTAAACATTCTGACTAACTGCTCTTCAGAGTATGTTTTATGTCAGCTCCAAACTTTGCTTATTGGTCTTCAACTTATTCAATTTTATATGTACTCATAATTGTCAAAAATGGTGTCTGTAGAACTAAATTAAAGTTGAATGTACTGGTATTAACAAAATTCTAACCCCTAAAAAATTGAGGCTTCTTTCCGTGTATGGCACTCGGTGGATGTCCTTGGTACTGAATTTGGCTCCCTATTTCGATTTTTTGGTATTTATACTTCTTTTTTGACTTCTTTCAATATTGATTGATTTTAATGCTGCTAATGAGAGGTTACTCCTTAAAACACGTGTACAGTATAACAAACCCGTTTTTTATGCAACTTGGGTATTTAATGTATTTTATTTGATTGCTATTACAAAGAAAATGTTAAATCGGACAAAAGTTAATTAAAATAATTACTTGCAATCATCAAATAATTTTTACAGTAACCAGCCCATTTAAAGAGTGTAAAGTGTCAATATACACCGGTGTGTTCCCATTTCGCCTTAGCTGTGAATTTCAGGAAATCAAGGTAAAAAAAGTACTAAGGCGAAATGGGAATTTACAATTTGTGAATTGTAAAAACATGATTATTAATCATGGCATGTTTTGATTACTGAATAAACATCATTAAGAATACATGTATTTTTTCTTTAACTTTTTGTATATTTTCAAAGATTTTGTTACATTTATCTTGCATATTTCGTGCAAAAAATCTAAAATATTTTTATTTTGAAAGTATATTTATTCCCCAAAAATGATTGAAATTAAAATTGTAACTAAATTATAGTCATTCTTTTTTAAAAAGTGTAGTTTTTTAATTGATTTTTGTTCTTAAACAAGAAAATCTACTTTCATTTAAAATTAATTGTAAATATTCTAAAAATTGATTATAAAGCATTTCATATTATTCCATTTCAAAAATTTTAAAATATCATTAGAATAATTAATAAGGACAATTAATTGACAACGACTCAGTATTGTTTGGCGAAAGGTGCTTTATTGGTTACAAATATAACATCAAGTTGGTGAAAGCACCAAAAACCCAACAGGGTAAGAGAGAAAAAAAATAATACATAAAAAAAATTAATTGTAAACCAAAATCGCCCACATGCGGCGAGTACCATTAAACCCACTAAATGTATCTTCACACAGAAGAGTGAAAGACGTCGAAATCAATTAGGGACAATGAGAGTTGCCCCCCATTGTCCACCATTCATTACATGTACATGATTTCAGCTTATGATTTTACAGCTTGCTTAAAGCTTCTGTTTTGAATAAGCAGACTTTTTTTATTAGCCAAAACAGCTTGTACCAAACTCACCGACTACGTTACAGAGACATGGATAGAAGGATGATTCCCACTACCAACTTGGAACCACCACCAGACTGATGGACCCAGAACCAACAACCACCTAGAAGGCTGGCACAACCAACTGAAGAAGAGAGTAAAGACACCACACCTAGTATCTTCAAGATCATCGAGATATTCCAGAAGCAGCAGGCAGCGAACGAGGTCAAGATAGTACAGCATGCAGGAGGTGGGAAAAGAAGATTACCAGAGAAGAAGTACCGTGACATAAAAGACCATCTACACCGTTTGAAGAACAAACTAACCACAGGAGAGAAGAACTTTGTACAGTATGGTGACGCAGCATCATATATCCTGAAGCTCGACTAGTGACAAATAGAAGAAAAGGGTGAAATGAACGTTGTGCTTATCCTCGTATTGTGATATTGTTTATATTTCGATTATTCACTATTAACTACTTTTTTGCTAATAAAAGAATTATTATTGTGCTAATAAATGTGCTTATTTGTGCTTCATAAATGTGCTTGTAAAAGAAATATATGTGCTCATATTAAAGAACTATTGTGTTTGCATATTTCATTGTTTTGTTTATAAAATATTTTGTATGCCTCTTTATTTGATCTTCTTTTCTGATTTGAGTGTTTTCTTTATATGTACAATATTATGATTATGAATGAAATGTATGCTTCTGTCGGAATTTTGTTGTGTTACATCTCATATAAAGTTAAGCATAGAAATTGTAATTTGAGTTACTTTGTGCAAATTGAAACTGAAGAATGCACAACTTAAAAGAGAATAAGCCATTACATATAAAATTTACATTAATTTCAATTTTAATTAAACAACTAAAATCTTAAATGTTTATATTGTTGTATAAACACCAGTTTCTCTTGATTAGATGTTTACATAAGTTCCCATTTCGCCTTAGCTGACACAAATATGCACTAAGGCGAAATGGGAATATTTTTTTATATAAAATTTCACAGCTAAGGCGAAATGGGAACAAGCCTATACACCATGTGGTCATTACATAATTTTGCAAATGAGATTGACATATAATCGATATTTGTCTGAGAAAATCTTCGTTACATGAACAACAGGGAATTTTGCATTCAAAATACTGATAAAGTTCAAAGATTATGTAAATCTGCACCTATAAAAGTAAATATATATATATACATGTAATATGCATTTATTTGATTTCCACTAGGGTATTTGTTTTGTTCCTCTTTCTACACAACACAAGTATTTGCGTTTTTAAAGTAAACAATGAAAATACTGAATAAAATCGTGAAGAGTCGAAATCCCAAAGGTTGAAAGATCAAACAGGTTGAAAACAACCGGCAAAAATGTCAACCGCAATGCTCCTGACTTGGTACAGACATTAAGAATGCTAGGTCAAACCCGGTTAAATGGCGCACCAAACTACCCTTCCATTGTGATACTCCTGAAAACTTGCTATTGAAAGGCCACACACACTGGAAGTAGAGGTATATGTCTTTGCCGGAATCAATCGTGTCTTTTTTTGTCCATGTCACACAATTTGCTTCACACATGTCCATCCTATTCCTTGTTATTTTTTTCGGCGTTGTCATGTACTGATATTTTTTTCACCGATGTTTAAATCCAAACTACTTTTAGAGATGTACACTCCTCAAGTAATGTATTAATCACACTTTTGTTGAAATATTTTGAAAATGAAATAATTTTTATTTCAAGCAATATGGCGAACTTCCATCACAATATTGAATCACTGTTATGATTCGTCTTTATTTGAAAAACTTACTTAGCAACATGCATCAATGAACACATTCGTCAATGTACCTACACCTGGCAAAATAAACCCTGACAGGCAAGAGAAAATAGATGATGCCATGTGAAAATTTATTAGTGGAAAGGCTATTCAAGTTTGCATTGTGGACAATGATCTCTTCAAAACATTTATTCAGTTACCCAAGGTAATAATTATTTGCTTGATAAGGTATAAGTACCAACTTCTTGTTGAAAGCCTCTTGGTAACTTCAAGATGAAGGCCAACGAAAAATAATAAAATACAGAAGTAACTGTAAATTTAATTTCAACAGAAGGCATTATTTCTGATCAGTGCTAACATAATCACATTATTTAAGATCATTAACTGGAATATGCATAAAAGATTAATTAAAAGAGTACAAATGATGAAAAAAAAAAAAAAAAAAAAAAACTTATTTATTTTCAAATGAGACAATGTCAATTCTGCACAGGAGTACACAAAATTCCTACAAAACTAAGTAGATCGTTCTTTCAATTTTTAAGTTTTTCAAGATTGCATTTGTAGGAAATTACCTATTTATAGTCAAGCCTGTATTATGTTGAATTTGTTTACATTTGACAAGGTTCCCTCAAGGGCAAATGTCATGTGAACCAAAAGAAAACAGTACAAAATAAAAATGGTATAGTTGGCCACGACTAAAAAATAAAAAAAAACATTTTAAATTCCAAAAATTGAAAAGAAGGAATGAAAACAGAAATTGAAGGAAAACTGAAGAATGACCTACTCTTGTCTCATTATATTGTCTCACAAACGACGGTTAGACTATTTTGAACACACAATCTTTCTTTACCACCACAGTGCATTTCATTAATGATAGTTCGGTTCTCAAAAATGCTGTTCTTGGAACAATTAAAATGAAAGGTAGTCACAAATCCGAGAAAATTGCAGAGGAGTTGAAAGTCTCTTAACAAAAATGGGCACTTAATCAGCCTATAGCCATTACAGATAATGCCGCCAACGAACAAAAAGCTTTCCAAATATTGGGATGGCAACGCTCTAAATGCTATGACCACACAATTATAAAAATATATGAAATATAGAGAACACCACAAGATCCCTTTCATTACCAAATTTAAATCACTAGAAACAGTTAAATTTTCAAAATTTCGATTGTGAGGCTTGCCGAGCATTTTAAAATTTTTAACTTTAACTATCGAGAGAGGATGAGATATGATAATATTCGGAATAAAGTAGTGTAATCTTCTTCTCTTATGATAATTGATAAATACCGAGAATTGTATTCCGAATAGATTTAGCGGAAACTAGCAAGGGCTCTATTCAACATATGTTGAACATGAGAATTTATTTAACGTGTCAGAACCGGTATAAACTGCATATTGTAACGGTCGAGGTTCTATGTGAAATTACCTAAGGTTCCGAGCGGATTAGCCAATATATTAGTGGGATCTTAGTTGTATAATTTGTGCCAACTATAATTACAGTAATATATCTTGAAAGAACATAACAAAATTCTGCTACAATATCAACAGCGACCATATACGATTATGACCCGAGATGTATATATAGTTTTTAGCCATCCAAGGTTGCACCCGTACACTCAAAAAGGGCAAGACAATATTTACCACCACCTTGACTACTTATACAATGAGGCTCCAACCTGACCCGCTACATCATATAAGGGATCCGTCAAGCATCTAGCTTTTGGTGACAAAATTGAGAAAGATGTGTTAAAAAAAAACGAATATTTTAATGTGTGATTAATTAATAAAATATGTACAACAATAATTGTGTTGATTGTCAATTATAACGGTATTGTTCCAATCTTCCAGCACATGGACATTAATTCTGTTTGGTCTTCTCGATCAGTATTCTATTTAACTGAGTTTTTGTTTGTTTTTTTAATCTGTATTCTATTTAACTGAGTTTTTGTTTGATCTTTTTAATCCGAAAGCCGATTATTTTTTAAATCTTACAATATCTAAAATTTTGTAAATTTTATTGCAAACTAAGGAGTATCTCCCTCATGCAAAGCTCTGTCCTTAGCTGATTTTGGCTTTACATTTAAATCACTTTGGTTATTTGTTCTCTATCAGTTTTTAAACATTTTTGAGTTTATGGTCTTCCAAACGTTTAGATTTTATCTGCACTGATGAGACATAATTTGTCGAAATGTGCATATGCAGAAAGTAAATTCACACTAATTTCGGTATTTAGTTATTTGTTACCACTGGGTCGATGCCACTGCTGGTGGACTGTTAGTCCCCGAGGGTATTCACCAGCACAGTAGTCAGAACTTCGGTGCTGACCCGAAAGCCGATTATTTTTGAAATCTTACAATATCTAAAATTTTGTAAATTTAATTGCAAACTAAGGAGTATCTCCCTCATGCAAAGCTCTGTCCTTAGCTGATTTTGGCTTTACATTTAGATCACTTTGGTTATTTGTTCTCTATCAGTTTTTAAACATTTTTGAGTTTATGGTCTTCCAGATGTTTAGATTTTATCTGCACTGATGAGACATAATTTGTCGAAATGCGCATTATTCTATTTAACTGGTTTTAACTAGTTAACTGGTAATCCCTTGCACTGATCTTAATCTGGAGTTGTACAAGTATTCATTAACTTGCACAATGTGACTTTATTATTTTAAGACACTTGTCTTCTGTCAAACCCCAGTCTTCTATCAAAACTGTACTTCCCAGGGTAAAGCAATAAACAAGTACCATCTATGTACATGTAAAAAAATAACTATGTCCAAGATACGACATTTTTATCTTATGTAATCAATTTTGATCAAAGGCTTTATTTCTAATCAACTATTACCAATTTCAGTAACCTTGAATTGAAATAAGCATGAAAGAAATTATTATTATCTTTTTTTTATTATTAAATTAATTACCAAATTGATAAAACTTTAACTTTCCAAAAAAAAAAAAAAAAAAAAAAAAAAAAAATGATACTGGAGTTTAAACTCTTTAACACTAACAAAAATTAAATATTTCTGAGAATAAAAGAAAAATCTTAAGACAACACAAAGGCTATTTATCCTTTTGTCTTAGGGAATTATTTAGTTTACAGAATTCTATGAATTCTGTATATCATCAATCTGCTTCTTATGTATTGTACTAGCTGTCTATTCACAACTTCTTTTTTAATCATGTAAATCGCCCAACTTTTAGCAATTCTTGTAAGTTATGTCCAAAGACACCTTTTTGCTAAAACTCTAACTTCTCTTTTTATTAGAAGTTCTTTGAGTAATGTTTCCGTGCCCACTGGCACCCACTGACTGACTAGACTGACTAAAACAATCCCTTATATACCCAAATTCATGTGCAGATTTCAAAACGTCATAAACTTATCCTCACGTGAAATTGTACACACGCCACTTCCGTTTTAGTGTTTCCGCTTTAGAAACTGCTCAATTATTGCAAATAACTCATTGTGAAGATTTTATGCATTTGTAAAACTATTTTTAAAAACTAGGTTTAAATTCACAGTAACCTCGGTATTTAGTCATTTCTCATGTTCTAGACACTTCTAGGAATCCATACATACCCCAATATCTAATACAAAAAATGATATAGCTGAGAACTGCTTAACGTTAGATAGTTCTAAAAATAGATCTATAAAAAGATAATCTTACGTTGGGATTCCTCTACATTCCAACGTTACCACAATGTACACAAACTTGATCATGCGCGTTCATTCAACAACCGTAAATGCCATGATACACTAAAATATTGCCATCGTAGAGGGATTAACTATTAGGCCGTGACAATATATCATTAGAGAAAGAATTATAACTGCTTTTTAGTTATTGTGTATTTCTTTTACATTTACTGAAAATATATTCATTAGCTAGGCTATGGAATAGCCTAGCTATATAGATAGTTCTGGGGGGGGGGGGGGGGGGGGG
>MJUU01068427.1:150047-173135 GCA_002080025.1 Modiolus philippinarum | reverse complement strand
TTGTCAGATTTTTGATATCTGCTACGGTTTTTGAGTTATTTGCCAAAAACAGCAATCTACCCCTACGTTCTATTTTTAGTAACAGCGGCCATGTTGTTTGGTCCTCGGACTAACCGAACACATTTTTTAAACTACATACCCTGGTGATGATCCAGGCCAAGTTTGGTTTCATTTGGCCCAGTAGTTTCAGAGGAGAAGATTTTTGAAGAAAAGTTTACGACGGACGGACGGACGGACGGACGGCCGGACGGACGACGGACGACGGACGACGGACGCCAAGTGATGGCAAAAGCTCACCCTGGCTTTAGCCAGGTGAGCTAAAAAGGAAAACAGTGTAGTGTTTGTTAGATTTGATAAATCATGCTTTGGATTCCAGTTAGAAGACTTTCTATATATTCTTGCCTCTCACAGATACTGCCGATGTCTACTGAAATACATGATAACTCTTTACCAAAGCCTCCTAGGAGTTTCGAGTTTTATTTTTCTTTCGGAGTGCGACAATGTTTTACCAGCAGACTAGGTTTGTTGAGCTAGCCGACAGTTTTGCGGCGAGCACTCTTAAGCTTTGACCCATCTTTCTAAACTACGTTTTGTCTTATGCTTTTTTTCCAAGATAGTGGTCATTGAGTTGGTAGTCTACCTGTTTTGGGTTTAATTAGCTTGTTTATTATATGATAATAAACGGGGTAGAGAAAGGGAAGGTTTTGGGTACCCTTAAACCGGTTTAACCCTAGTTCTTTGCTAGTACCGGCACTAAGTCGGGCTATCCCGAGTTCCTATCGTTGTCTATGTTTGTCTTTTGTCTTGTGCGTGTTTTTTTCTGTGTGGTTCCCTGGCAGATTGTAGCATGTAATTATAATTTTCAGCCATTGTAGGTGTTTCTTGTTATCCTTTTTTACCATATTCATGATCATGAGGAGAGCCATTTGACTTGAATCTGATAATAATTTCCATAATCACACTTTTGTATGTTTTGTGAAGTATTATTTTTACATGAGCATAAAACACATTTTTTCACAATAGAATGTTCCCGTCTGGATAAAGAACAAAATGAAAGTGTTTTTCACAAGAAGACACAAATCAGATCGAATCAATGAAACACACATATAAATTTCTGAATTATCTGTAATGCATCTATTAAGATAAAATTGCTGTCATTTTTCTCTAAAAATAAATGAGAGATACGCCAATAAATTATTAGATAAATATCTGTTGTCGAGAAAATAAGGGTCTGTTAGAAGATCAGTAAACTGACACACCAAAGGTCAATAATAGGTAGATATGTTTAAATCGAAGGTTTTTTTCAATTTTGAAGATACACAATTTCAAAAAACGGCAGTAAAATATCGAAGGAACAAAGACGTGAAATTTACAAAATTCGAAGTAAAAAAACATGGCCAAAACGAGAAAAATTCAAATTTATTTATAATTTTATAAACAGATCAGTGAGGAATACAACTTCAAATATTTTTGTTTGAGAAATATTTATTGCCGTTTTTCCAAATATCAAGGCTAAGGATCCTCCTGTCTAATCAATAGAATCGGCAAACACGTGTCAAAGTCAACACAATCTCGCGTCATATTTTCACGCCGTTTTGGTTCTTTGGTTCAATAAAACGACGAAATACAGAAGTTACTATGAATTTAGTTTCTGCATATGGGCATTTCGATAACTTATATCTTTTCAGTGCAGATCAAATCAAATATTTGGAAATCCATAATAATGATTTATTAGGAAAGGCAATAATCAGATAACATATCCAACATATTGCTTCACTTTGCACTAGATACGCCCTTCCCCTAATTATTGTGTAACAACACATATAATATGATAGAGATGACAAAAAGCTGACAAAAATATCAACAGGCATCCATTAACAATCGGATACTTTTTCAACTCTTATCTCTCGGAAGTGAGATTTTTTTTGGTGCCAATATCAATGCACTCGACTACTAACGGTTTGTATTCACACCACAAATAACACATTATACAAAATTTTGAAAGTACCGTGAACAGTAACAGAACAAATAATAAATTATACAAAATTTAGAACTTACCATAGACTGTCTAATGTAAAACTGTGTATATTATCGAGTATACAAAAAGAAGGGTCACACGGCCTTAAATAAAATTTCGTCCTTGGGAGATACTTTAAAACACACCGATGTAATGTTACAAAAGCGTTGTTATATTCTTTGCATTCAGATTTAAATAAGTTTTCCCCATATGGTGAAATTTGATTTCCTCTTTGTCTTTTTAAGATATTATAACACATATTTATATTTCAGGGATGAACTCTATAGTGGTGTACTGCTGCCATGACATTTTCTACAGATTTTTTCCTGTTAATTGGAAAATAAAAGAAGATCACTTGAGCTTGCTTCTAAAGGCCACATGGGATACAGCAATATTTATAGTTTTGGCTTATGTGTTATACAGGAAGAAAATATTCGTTGCGCTGTAAAAAAACCGTTTTCTCTGTACAGCTGACTTTACGTATAATAATTATTCGTGTTGAATATAGTGCTTTTCAGGATGAAGTCTTTTCATAAAGACAAGGGGTGTACAAATATGTAACAATCACTATCAATCAAGAATATATGACATTTAATACATCACTGCAAATATTACATTAATATAGCTGCAATTGATGTAAGAGTAAAACCCTTTTGTCAGGGTCGCAGGTGTGAAAGATAACTAGTATTTATGACAAATATTAGTTTTCGGATATTAACCTGAGTATCCTTAATCGGATCAAATTCAATCTTGGTCACATTATTACCTATCACATTAGACAAAGCCCTAATGATTTCGAAGTTAGTACTCCCAAGGTTAATGTCGCAGTTGTAAAGTTGCTATAATTTCAAGGATAGATTTATTTTCAAAATTCTTCTTATATGTCTACCTGTTGCCATGTAGACCGATCATAACTGATGTTTATTTGATATAGGCCTTGGGACCTTAATTTCAGCTTCCGCTACATATACGATGTACTTTCTTTTAAAAATACAAAAATTCAATGAATATTTACAGCAGGTCTTTCCCAATGAGCTTGAAATCAAAGAGACTATTGATAAATTAACAATGAAAGGATATGGAGTAAAAGCACATGAGACAAATTCTCTACAGCTTCATGCCAAGCAATGGAACAATGCTTTTATTGTTGTTCTTCATCCTGAAGTCACCGTGAGGCCTTCAACAATGAGCTTGTTTCATACCTCATAGTAAGATCAAGTACCGGTTTAAGAGGAATGCATTGCCAAATGTCGAGCAACGCTACATCCATGTATCTTCCCTTTTGTAAATGGATACCGGGTGTCAACATACATAAAATTAACTGGCAAAGTGTTCTTACAACTGCTGTCATCCGTTGCACGACAAGAAGACTAATGCAATACAATTACAACATATAAACAACCACAGGGCACTTATTGAGTCAATTGCAAGAAATTTGAAATCCACTTCAGCTTTGTACTTAGATTTTTTGTTATACACTAATTAAGTTGGACGTTTGAAATCTAAGCTATGTGACAAACGTGATGATTTCAACTTCCCAATTGTGAACTTTCCCATTCTGAGCAGCAATGTACCTACCTCTCCAGCCTATTGGATTTATATTTCAGAGTTGATTCGTTACTGTCGAGCATGCAGTTTACACAATGATTTTTTAATAGAGTAAAAACGCTGTCATAAAAACTGCTAAGTCAGGGATTTGTTCCGCCTTTGTTACTTTCATCTCTTCAGAAATTTTATGGCCGTCAACATGAAATCATAGATAGAAATGACGCCTGTTCACCCTAAAGGAAAACGGACAGACACTTCAGCTATATTTTACGACTTCACCGATTTTGACTCAACCATGAGTTGACTCAATGAAAGTGTGACGGGTGCCGCTAGCGGAGCAGGGCATGCTTACTCTTCCGGAGCACTTGATGTCACCCCTGGTTTTCATGGGAGTTCACACTATGAGTGCCTTTGTTCTTAACGTCTTTTTTTTATTTCTGTGCATTGCAGCTGTCTGACGTCCTTGTTTTGTCTTTGTTTTTCTCTATTGCCGTTTTTGCTTTCTTTGGATGTTTTTTTTTATTTTTGTGATCATCACTTCCCTTGTTTGTTTCTTCGGTATTCTACTGCCGTTAATTTAATTGACAAATAAAGCAGATCATTGAATATTTTCGTTTTCGACGCAGTTTTTTCCTTCTTCTGCCTGTTATCTGTGAGTAGTCCAAATTCATGAAAATTTGGAATAAAATAAAGGTAAATAATATCTTCTTTACAACTAGTACACATTAAAGCGATTTTGAAATAATATAAACTTCCAGCATTCATATCCTAAAATTTACTCTAAAATTGTCAATTTTTGTCTTGCCTTCTACGGATGTCGCGACGGCGAGTCATAGCGACCATAGATTCCGGCGTAAGCGGCGTCTTCAGCGTCGTTGGCAACATTTGGTTAACTCAAATGTTAAACTTTTTTTTTAAATTCAGTACCTTTCTGAAATCTTGCTCAATATGAATGGGTTTTTTATATTACATTCAGTACAACTTCACTATAGAATCCCAAGTATACTTTTGAAAAAAAAAAAATTTCCCATTTTGCCATTTGTTGGACTTTTCTATCATGTTTTTTTTCCACTATATCTCAGCACCTGCATGCTTTAGACAGATGATGATTGGTATGTGGTTACATCTGAAGAAGTTACCAACATCCATATCAGATTTATGTCACCTTGACTTATTTTTTCCGCATCAATGAATTTTACTAATTTTTACTTTGGTCCATGATATCAACAATGTTTAAATAAATTGGAACCTGGGAAATTTAGTTTTGATGTAGAATTGTTGCATTCAGTCATTAGATAAGCAATAAACTTCCAGGATTTTATTTCGGTTCCAACTATGGTTAATATCCTGAAAATGTCCAAGAATAATAATTTTTTGGAATCTTTGCATACAATCAAATGTTCTAGCAATTTCTCAGACCAGACATAATTCTGAAAAACTAAGAAAATCGTCAAAACAATTTTTAAAGGTTATATTAAACAATTATGTTGATACCAGTTTCGGTCAATTACCTGAAACTCTCAAAGACAAGCAATTTTTGGGAATTCTTGCGAAAAACAACAATTTTCAATACTTTGATAACAAAAATTTTGATTCCAATTTTAGTAAATTTCCTGACTCACAAAGTGGGTCAAAGACAAGCAATTTTTTTGAAATTCTTGTTAGCACTTGTTAGCACTTGCTTTTTAGAGTAATTTTTGTCAAAACAAATATTGCCAATGGCTAGATTTCAAAAATTTGTGGCTACAATTTTGCTAAATTATCTGATACTGTCAAGACCAGTTATTTTTTATAATTCTTATTAACCTTATTAATATAGGCCAAATTATAATGAAAGCGGAGTAAGCAGGCGAGACACTAGGTTCCGTGTAACATTCGCGAATTATTTGTCTATGTACGCATGAAAAAATCCAGAACACGCAAAATGTATGTTGCATATGACAAATATTGCATGAATTTTATCACAATTTAGTATATTGACAGCCATTTGTCGACTTAAACCAATGTGTTGCCTGAAATTGATGAAAAATGTGAATTTTTTTTAACATTTCAGAGTTGCCAAAAATTCACTTTTAAATCGTGATATATGTCAAATCTTGAGCATATATCTGCAAATATGATAATTAATTTTTATAATCGATGCATAAGTTGTCTTAAAAATTGTTTAGAAAAACAAGCAGTGTTTAGTATGACAAAAAATATCGAAACTTTTACCCCTACCCAACCAAATTGTCCCTTAAATTGTAGATATCATCTTTATATAATCGCATAAGGATAACAAGGACACGCAAAATCTATGTTTTACATATGCACATAATAATGTTGTAATAATTGTATCATGGTATGGTATTCTAAAACCCAGTTGTCGCCTTAAACTCAATATTCTGTCCGAAATTTATGGAAAATGGGAATTTTCAGTTAAATCGTAATAAGTCACAAATCTGAAGGATAAATCTGAATATATGCCAATTAATTTATATAAGCGATACAGTAGCTGTCTAAAAATACTTTTTAGAAAAACAAGGAGTCTTAAAGATATGACTCTAATTACCGAAAATTTTACCCCTACGACAACAAAATGATGCTCAAAAATCCCAAAAGTTTGCCTGTCTTTACATGCATAAGACTTATTAATGTTTTCCTTTCTCTCCAAGAGATGCAAAATATATATCGATATACACTTTTTAAGCCTCAATATGGCAAAAATTTAATATTTGGTCCGATATTCGGAAAAAATCGGAATTTTGAGTATTTTAGATTTTTATACAAGTTGAATTCGATACACTATGAAGTGAATATCGACCAAATTGCGATTAAGTTGGTCTAGGCTATACTTTGGCCATTTATATACGCTTATTAATACACAAGAAGTGTTCAGGGCGATGCAAAGTACAAACAATTTTCGCCTATACCCCAAAAAATTAGCCAATGACAATTTAATGATAATTTTTAATTCAGATCATAACTATGTCACATTATTCAGTTACTATGATAAAAAGATTTAATGTATCTGACTTTGTATTTCTTATGCCAAGATTATTTACGTGTCGTTAGATTTTTATCAATCGAAAGACTAATACAAAAAACATGGCCGCCAGCGCGGATCTTCGTTTAACATTGGACCCTATGGGAAAATTCACGTTTTTATCTTCTGCTCTGAAACCACTGAAGCAAATTCAACCAAACTTTACAGGAATTGTGTACTAAAGGTCCTTAACAATGATTCACTTTTGCTCGTTTCATTCCGATCCGACAAAAACATGGCCGCCAGCACGGAACATGATTTAACATTGGACCCAATGGGAAAATCACATTTTCATCTTCTGCTCTGAAACGCCTAAAGCAAATTGGACCAGACTTTACAGGAATGATGTACTAAAGGTCCTAAACATTGATTGCCAATTTTTTTCAGATCCATTAAAAAAACATGGCCGCCAGCACGGAACATAGTTTAACATTGGACCTTATAGGAAAATCACATTTTTATCTTCTCCTCTGAAACCAGTTAAGCAAATACAGGAATGATGTATGGAAGGTATTTTAAAAAGATTGCTCATTTTATGCCGATTTGATAAAAAAAATGGCAGCTAGTTCAGAACATAGTTATAACATTGGAGCCATGCCTGGTATGAGAAACCATCATTTTGGTCATCTTCTCTGAAACTATTTCAAGCAAACTTAACTAAATGTCCTTTGACAAATTACTCATTTCAATAGGATCAGAAAAAAACGGGTGCTGATGGAGAACATAGCTAAACATTAGACCCCTTTGGTAATAAACATCGTTTTTGGACATGCATGGCATAGATGCTTTTTGTCAGGTGAGCGATACAGGCTCAGTCTCTGAGCCTCTAGTTTCATTCATACCATTATCAATATCGTTTTTACGTTTCACTTAATTTGACAATCTTCAAAAGATTAATCGCGAATAATGTGCAAGATAGAGACAAAAACGTTTTAGTTAGTTTTCATATAACTTTGAACTGGAAATCCCTTTTTAGCTCACCGGACTCGAAGGGTCAGGGTGAGCTTTTGCCATCACTTTGCATCCGTTGTCCATCCATCTGTCCATCGTCCGTTAACTTTTCACATTTTCATCTTCTCCTCTGAAACTATTGAAGCAATTTCAACTTTACAGGAATGATGTACTAAAGGTCCTTTTCAAAGATTGCTAATTTCGTTCCGATTCTGCAAAAAAAAAACATGGCCGCCAGCGCGGAACTTGGGTTTAACATTAGACCCTATGGGAAATATCACATTTTCATTTTCTCCTCTGAAACGACTGAACCGAATTCAACTAAATTTTACAGGAATGATGTACTAAAGGTCCTCAACCAAGATGCTCATTTCGTTTCGATCCGATCTAATAAAAACGTGGCCGCCAGCACGGAACATATATTAACAATGGACCCTATGAGAAAAATCACATTTACATCCTCTTCTCTGAAACCACTGAAGCAAATTCAACCAAACTTTACAGGAATAATGTACTACAGGTCCTAAACAACGATAACTCATTACGTTCAGATATGATAAAGAACATAGCCGTCATCATAGAACATACATGTAGTTTATCATTGCACCCTATGGGAAAATCACATTTTCATCTTTTCCTCTGAAACCACTGAAGCAAATTCAACCAAACTTTACAGGATGTACTATAGGTCCTTAACTAATATTGCTAATTTTGTTCTGATCTGACAAACAGCATTGCTGCCAGCGTGGAACTTTGTTTAACAATGGACCCTATGGGAAAAATCACATTTTTATCTTTTCCTCTGAAAGCAATGAAACAAATTAAATCAAACTTTACAGGAATGATGTACTAAAGGTATTTCACAAAGATGGCGCGTTTCTTTTAGATCAGATAAAAAAAACATGGCCATAAGCACGGGACATACTTAACATCGGACCCTAAGGGAAAAATTACATTTCATCTTCTCCTCTGAAACCGCTGAAGTAAATTCAACCAAACTTTACAGAAAAAAATGAATAGAAGGTCCTAAACAAAGACTGCTCTGTTACAAACCGGTAGAAAACATGGCCGCTAGCACAGAATATAGTTTAACATTAGACCCTATGGGAAAAATCTATTTTCATCTTCTCCTCATAAACCACTGAAACAAATTCAACCAAACTTTACAAGAATGATGTACAGAAGTTACTCTACAGAAATTGCTCATTTCATTTAGATCTGACAAAAAATTTGGCCTCCAGTGCAGAAAAAGTTAAAACACTGGAGCCATGTTTGAGAAAACCATCCTTTTCATCGTCGTCTCTGGAACTATTCAAGCAAATTTAACTAAATGTATAAAAGGTCCTTTTCAAAAATTACTCATTTCAATAGGATCGGAAAAAAGACATGGGTCCCAATGGAGAACACAGCTAAACATTAGACCACATTGCTAATAAACATCATTTTTTGACATGCATGGCATGGAAGCATTTTGTCAAGTGAACGATACAGGCTCAGTCTCTGAGCCTCTAATTGCAAATCTACTTTTCACGCTAAAAAGTCTTTTTTGTGTATTTTTGTAATTATTTAGAAATTATTTCTTCTGAGACATTTCCATTTGCTTTTTGAAAATGTAAAAAATTTGAAAAAAATCAGTTTCTATATTGCATCCAGTTTTAGAAAGAATTTCGAAAGGACCAAAGACATTGCTTTATTTGTACTTATATGAAGATAAAAGGAAATGGGGTAAATGTCAAGGAGACAACATCCCATCTCCAAGTTAAAACGACCCAAAACATAGCATCTTGGGGTCACCATACAGGCTTCAACACAGCGAGGAACCTCACACCTTATGAAGGCATATGAGCAATCTTATGTAGACATCTGTGTGTATTTAGTGGTTAAAGTGAATCACATTTCCTACTAGTGACAAATCTTTAACTTTTGAATTTAAGTAAACTTTTCATAAGTAGTGTGTTAATTTAAAGAAAAATTAAGATGTATCATTTTGATAATCTTCAATTTGTCTGAATCATTTAAAAACTTGTTTGCCATATAATCAAGGTTGAGTTAGTAGTCTACCTGTATTGGGTTTTATTCGTATGTGTTTATACTATAGGGAAACGGGACAGATAAAGGATAAAAGGGAGGTTTGGGTACCCATAAACCGGTTTAACCCTGCTGCTGGCTTTTGCTAGTGCCGGTACCAAGTCCGACTGTCCCGAGTTCCTATCGTTATCTAAGTTTGTCTTTTGTCCTGTACGTGTTTTCCTTGCGTAGTTCCCTTGCAAATTGTTGCATGTAATTATAATTTTCAGCCATTGTAGGTGTTTCCTGTTTTTTAACACATACTGTAACATGTTACATTCATATTTTATAGTCATATATAAATCTGTGAGATATTTACATCTTGTAGACAATTCATTGAAAATTATAAAAATTGAAAATTCCCATTTTGTATACTTTATCGAGTCAAATGGCCAAATATAGTGCATTTAAACAGTTTAATTCCTTTTTTTAAAAAAAAGATCCCCTGTATGTCAGATAAAGTTAAGTTTATACCAAAATTGAAATCGAACACTATTCATATGGCAGTTAGAGTTTGATAATTTTGACATTTTCCCTTAATTTTTGAGGGAGTGGTGCTTATTTCGCTATTTGTGAACTTAAAACAAAAAACTTTAAACCCAATTTGTTGCTAAAACATCATATAACATAATAATAATGGCAATTAAAAGAAATATATTCAGATTTTTAACGATCCTATCGAATGTCGAAAAATTGAAAATACTCAAAATCCCGAATATTTCTATTTTTGAAAAAAAATTGACATTAAAAATAAAAATATGTAAACATTAAATATTATTTGCTCTATCAAAATAATATCAATAATAAATGAAGTTGATTTCATTTTTTTTTCATTTTCACCGATTTTTTAGTAACAATTAACTGTGCAGTATTGAATGTGTATTAGCTAAATCTGGAAATTAACGAAAGTTTATTAATGCCACATTTGAAAAATACTACATCTGTTATTTTTTCACATATTTTTGTGATATTTGAAGGTAACAAAACTGAATAAAAGTCTACGGGGATCAATGAACCCCGCTGACATCGAGTTAAAACTACAAATTGATGACAAATATACATTTTACAAAGATGATCTCTTTCAAATCTATTTTAGATAAAGATGTATTATCAAAACAATTAAAACTATTTAAAAGAAAAGTAAGTGAAAATATACGATTTATTTATATATTTATTTGTTTAAGTATTTATGTGTAAATAGATCAGACTCTGTATTTATCTGTTTAAATAGTTTTATCTTTTGATTTTTTTTTATTTTTAAATCTCTTTAAATATTATAGTGTGAAACACAACTTAATGAAAAATAATATTTAAAGAGATCGTGTCTTTCTTAGATTCATTTATTTCGATTATTCTAGATCTAGATTATTCTAAACAAAAACAATTTCACAGTGCTCATTTGGTTGTGATGGATAAAAAATTACTATTAAATTACTATTAAAACGCAAAGACGACGCCCATCTTCATGCCATCGGCTTCAAACTGGAGGATGCGATCAAAGATGACCAGGGCAAAGACTTTGGTATTGGTAGGGACGTTGCGCTCGAAGTCGGCTCAAGTATGAACATACACGGTCGACTCTTTCAACCGCTTGGAGTAAAATCCAGTGCAAGACCAATTCCCTTCAATTCCAGAAGTAAATAAAAACAACAAAAAAAAATTAAGTCAAATGAAATCAAATTTTTGAACAGCTTGTGCACAATATCATTATTCACTGAACATTCTGTGAAAGTTTCATTGAATTTCACCAACTGGTCTAGGAGAAGTTGTCGCAATTAAGTGTGCCCCTATTGCGGCATTAAAACGAACAGACAGACGAACGGACGCCGTGATCACTATATACTGTACAACAAGGCGATAAGCAAAACTGAACCAGGTACGCAACACAATTCCTACTTAAGCTTATTCACCAATCAGCCATTCACATACAAAAACAACAATACTTCTTGCACAGTGCATTCAGACGATAATCTTTATTTAACTTTCCACACACTGAAAAACAAAACAATAAACGTATCTTATTTTGGTGTTGTATGTCAGCCAGATATATTCAGAACGATGAGACTTTTGAAGGCGTTCATGAATATTCATGCGGCTATCTGATATGGAACAATCTTTGTGTAAAGGGAGTTTTAACGCATTTTTATTTATAAGAATACAAACGCTAACAAACCCCCCCCCCCCAAAAAAAAAAAAAATTAATCTTTATATAAACCGATATCAAAATTTACAAAAATAAGAATAATGAAAAACTCCTCTATTATATATATATTTCTATCTGCAATTAGTGGTATTAATTAACAAAAATGATTTCTCCTCTAATTTTTGGTATTTCTATCAACAACAAATTATGTACGGATGGTTCTCTGTGTTAAATTGTTAGGTCCATGATAAGGATAATTAGCAACGCAGAAAAAAAAAATATTTTATTAAGTAGATTATAAACAGATAGTAATTACAGTCTGTGACAAACGCATATTTAGAAAAAAAATCATATTCAATATTTCAAGCAGCGTTAATAAGGCGGAACTCTGTTTAAAAATCAAGAACAAGGTAAATTATTTTAACATTAAACTTATATTCAGTAGACAAATTGAATTATTCACTACTTTTTTCACAAGTATTTCATGATGCAATGAGGTTATAGTACAAGTCTGAATACTCTGTAGGACAATTATAACATGTTATAAAGAAGGTTTCGAAATGGAATTGTGCGAGTATAATGACTGTGCATTTATCCTCACCTTTTATATGTGCCAATGTAACAACATTTGTCAGAAATATTTAATGTTGCGATGAAGTTATTGTACATGGTTGCTAATATTCTGTAAGACAATCTACAATTATTTTCCAAGAGGGTTTAGAAATGCAATTTCAGCAGGAATTTTGGATAAATCATCCATGTATGCAGCAAAATCACATCCCTTTACAGTGCCACAAATATGTTCGTCCTATATAAAACGTATGCAAAAACTATCATCAATACTGTATCCCAGGTTGCCTTTAGAAGTAAACTCAAATGATCTTTATTTACGTTCCAAGCAAAAGGAAAAAAATCGTACAAAGCCGAGTAGCAACAGTACACAACAATTGAGTTCATGCCTGAAAAAAGAAAGAAAAAACAATGGAGTTCATGCCTGAAAATGAAGAAAAGCAATCATACATGTAAGACATTTTATATTTCATTTAAGCTAGCAAAAAAGGTAAAATAATGTAAATTTGTTTCTTCATAAAAACACCTTTAATTTATACTTTTCATTAATTATAACTATTCGTGAAGCTTGTTGATGAAGAATTCGGTCAAAATAATATGGATGCTACAGCTAGTGTAAGATGAATGATATAGCTAATGTGATTTCAAAGCCGATATTTCTTAGAAGTTTCGGGATTATTTTTTTATGATTTTTATGTTAATTTAGCTGGACATTGCTGAGGATCGCTACGCGGCTCAATCCGATAGGGTGTTTGGAAAATGCTTTAGACAATTTTACATACTAAATACTTTGCCAAACATGGTAGGAATTCTTTTGTGTATAAGTGTTTTGGATATCACAGACCGAAAACAAGAAATACCTCAGAGTTGCGCGAGCAACAATTTCATTTATGAATCTCAAGGCAAAAAGTGGAGAACACTGAGATGACCATATGTCTCCTTCAAAGTGAAAGTAGGATTTTTCACACGTTTACTTTTGATGCTGGTATTTACTGATATCACAAAAAAATTGTATTGAAAGCTGTACTCGAATTTATTTCCTATTTATTGATATCTTTTTGTGGTATCAGACAATACTTGCAATTAATTTTGAGGGAAAGCTGAGTTAATATCTGTTGATGAGTTAAAAAATTTCACTTCGATTTGAAACCAACGTAAGCGTGTTAAAAAAGCTTAGAATGGAAGAATTTGAGAAAGACTAATGAAGCCAGAACAATTGATATACTTCATGACAGAACTTTTTTAAATTCTATTTTAATTGGCCGGAAATTATCGAATAAATGTGACAAACAAATCAGCTGATGAAACACAAAGCATGGTAAAAATTATTTGTATTTCGCCCATATTTAATTGTGTGTTTAAAACAGGATCTAAATGCCCTTCCCATCAGAAATGCACCAGAGTTTATAGGAAAATAGCTCAAAATACGAATAATTGTCACCATGCAAACATGTAAACACGGTTCATTAAATGTCTAAGAGCAATTTAATTCCGGCATTGGATACCATATAAACTTGCAGCACGCTATTCATGTGATTTTTGTAAATAAGGCTTTAGATGTGTATTATTTCATATTTTTATGATAAAAGTTATTAATAAATAAATATGCACCACGACTATTTTCTTCTTTGCACAATGTTTTCTGTAACCCATTTCGTCGGTGTTATTTTCATTTCCGAAATCGTTAAATTGAGTAGACCATAATTGTCTTAAATATTAGTTCAAGTTTCGGTTTTTCACTGTCACAAAACTGTGCATATAATACGCATTTTTATACAAATAGTCGTTTTAATATCGTGTTATTATTTATCAAAAGCTTAATTTGTTTACATCTTTTAGTCATACGGCATTGATACAGAAGATATTAAGTCTGAAGCTTGGTACTGGGTATTGTCCACTATCTTTCTTATTTTGTAAATACATATAAAGATGTATGCTCTCTATATTTTTCAGTTATGGTGTACTTGTGCGTGAGAGAATTTCTCATATGGATATACTATTGATGCTTTCAAATTTTGGCAATTATTTTTGTAATTTCGAAATGTATCCAGACCACCTGTTTTAAATGCCCACATCTCACTATTTTATAACGCCAAGTTTTCTTACATTCGACTTGATGTGAGCCCTGTGTTTGTCTATATGTTGAAGTTGTCCACTAGCTTAAGACACTAGTGCTTTTGTCGGGCAAAGGATGACAGTGATTGTAAGAGCACTTTGCCAGTTTAATTTATGTTTGTTGACAATCCCGCACCCATGACCAAGAAAGACATGGATGTAGCGTTGGTCGACAATAAGCAAAGAATTCCGCTTAAACCGGTGCTAGGGGCCGTCTTGAACTTACTATGAGGTATGAGCAAAGCTCATTGTTGAAGGCCTCATGGTGACTTCAAGATGAATAACAACAATAAAAGCGTTGTTCCTTTGCTTGTTTTTTACCATGTATTTGTAGAGACTTTGTCTCATGTGCATTTACTCCATATCTTTTTATTCACCATTTCAGAAATACGGTAAATAAATTGCACTGTGGCTCATAAAAAAGGATATTAGAATAGAAAAAAAATGGTCACGTAAAATCAAACACAATAACCAATAGACGAATTTCAAATTTCATTTTATGAATGAATTGCCCCGATTGACCTGGTGTCAATCGGAGTAAATTGCGTCACCTAACATTGTGTCGTCCGAAAATATTGTGACGTCAAAATTTTCCGGGAAAATTCACCAATTGGAAACTCGTCTATTTATTCACTAGATAAACAATGCAATTCTTTTAGTCATCAACATATAAATAAGGGTTAGTGCCACGACATATATATACAAAAATACTAAATTTGAATACTAAACAAGAAATTTCGTTATGATTAAAGGAGTCATCTCTCATCACCAGAATTAAAATCAAATGATATAGAAAGCCATAATGCAAAAGTAGTCAACAAAGAAGTACTCATTACAAAAAAATATCGAAAAAGGAGGCCAAATAGATATTGAAATCAGCCGCCGTATTGTATTTAAATATGAGTAATATACCATGTTGAGATAAAGTGAATTTGATTACCCGGATATATGAACGGATCTCCATCCCAAATCTTCAGAACATCTATTAAAATATACATTGCTGACAACAACAGAAACGCTGAACACGCTGTAACTAGCACAAACGATACTGACCTGCAAATACATATTTTAATAGGCAAGTTGGCATAAAAATTTACTTAATTTTTATTAAAGATTAATTTGTTACATGTAATGTCTATACTACGAGGAACTAGTATTTATCCACTAAAACTGTTTTTGAAATTAGCCACACCCAGCCTATTTTGGACACAAGAAAATAACACTGTACTTTTCTTTTATTAACTGAATATTCACATGCATTTCACATTGGAATCTAGAACAAATATAAAAACAAATTCAATGAAAAAGATTCGGAACAACCGACATAGGATGAATTAATCATCAAAGCAATACTTTTCGTGGTCGTTTTAACCTGAACATGGTATGTTGTCTCCTTGACATTTACCCCATTTCCTTTATTTTCATATTTATACATAAAGAATGTAAGATCAGTATGATAAGTTTTATGACGAAGTTTCGTTGTTAAGTTCAAACTAAATGTGTTAAAGTTTTCTGTTCTAATATATTGAAAAAACATTTCATAATAGAATATGTGTCACTATCATAAGCACTATCACCCTACTTTGAACTCAAAAAACCTCTTAAATCAGTAAAGTAAAAAAGGTAATCAAGTATAAAGAACACAATTAGATAATGTGAAAAGGATTTCCTGGAAGGTTATTTCGAATCCTATAGTTTTGAAAAATTTGCGGTCAGAAGGAGTACACAATCTTCATTGAGAAGTATGAGAGAACCGATAAGTCAATCAAAAAATAAAAAAAATCAAAGACAATGACAACATTGGAAACAAGCGATTCAAAATTATCACTTTAGTACAGCATAGACCCTCAATACGGGTGAATAATACTGACCCAAATTAAAAGCATGGGTGAGATGGGATGCACCGGTAAATATACAATTATTTCTTCTGTTCCTTATAGGGTGTTTTAATCGACAAATAAAGTATTTGTTGTTGTTATTATTGATAGAGTAATATTTCTTGCTATTTATTAGAGTAAGATTTGTTGTCATGTGGGAAAGAGATAAAGCGGCCCTTCCGATCGTTATGTTGACTAAGCAGGCTTTTGCATTGATGACTTATAATAATGGGAAGTTTGCCTTCTTTAAATTACTTTATTGTGAGCAACCTGGCTCAGTGTATCGACCACAGGCCAATGAGTTACAAAAGAATGGAGATATGTTAACACCATATGCTGGCGCTGTAGATAATGCTACAAAGGAAATGCAAGTTGACTATTGGACAAATAAAGTCATCTCGTTTTTATACCGCATTGTTTGTAAATAAATTATTAAAGCGAAGACAGTTTTGTGATAAAAATGTAAACAAATTCTGAAATATGTTATACAAGGATTTAGTTAATTTTTATTTTTGAAAGCTCTTTGATTAATTCAGTCTCATAAGAGTAAAGATATAGATCGACTTAGAGGTAACCAATTGGTGACCACTGGAATTCCGACAATCTGATGGAAAACAAGTCCTCCAAAGTGCACGAAAACATTGCCGATCAGAATCCCAAATATTTTTTATCACTTCTTTGTCCAATTCGGAGTCGTATTCTACAACTCGTATGCTCGATCTGTGCCTGTACAAATGTACTTATACCTCCCTTTACACTTTGTGAATTAAATATTTCAGCCGGGATTTGAGTTGTTCGTGAGGATAAAGTATTAAGTATGGAGAAGTCAAAAGTTTGAATGCGTCTACAGTCTAATAATGATCTAGAGTTTAAGATGTCAAACAGATCTATGGACTTTTTCAATATCCAATTTAATTTACACTTCTTGCAAACAAGTATTTTGTTTTCGACGGGCCCTTTACAGCTGTCAACAGGGGATTAATTCTAAGAAATAGATTATATATAACAAATGGCAGATACATACAATTGATGGTCTTCCAAATGTTTCGATTTTATCTGCACTGAAGAGACATAAGTTGTCGAAATGTGCATACGCAGAATCAAAATTAACAGTAATTTCGGTATGTTGGTATTATATATTTTACTAATGGATATGGAATAAATGAACATGAGACCATAACACATATGTAAACTCCAACTGCGATAATTTTAATGAGCTGTATGGCCATTTCGGAAATTAATTCCTCATCAGCAGCACTAGAACTCAAACAAAGGAAATCCAAAATTTCAAAAAAATGTTTAAAATGCATAAAACCAAACAAAATCCGAATAAACAGTAATATCCAAAATAGCTAAGGACAAAACTACGATGGAGGAAGTTAATCCTTAGGTTTAAGAATTTACATAAATTTAGATAATAGTAATTGAACAAAGTGTACACGTGAGATATTATCTCATGTACAAGTACACCATATCTAAGAAAAATAAAGAGCATACATCTCTACCACGAAAATTGTTTTACCAACTCCACACTATATATATATGTATTTGAGTAATTTCGGCACCAATTACAAGTAGGTGTGATCAGTGTCTTCATCCGTGGTCTAAATCCCAGAGCCGATGGTTCTGTAACATCTCTTCTTTAGACAAAGTTTTAGCTGTGTAGTTTGGATTGCGTTTCGAAGTAAAAATGCCTAGTCCTTCCTTTTAACAATATAATAGTGCTTGCAAATAAAAATAATTTAATAAGGGACAGGAATGACGACATATTCACCATGAATGGAGAACACGTGCCTGGCAAGATCAGATTTAAAAAAAAATGATGTTTTATATCTCATTGAGTCTCGTATTTGACTGATTCGTATATTTATATTATTTTTATCACGGGCTGGCACTTTATGGTACATATAAATAAACACCATAAAGTGCCAGCCAGTGGTAAAAATAAAATCAATATATGGCTACTGTTCATTATTTCGATTTCAATAAATATATGGCTACTGTTATTATTGACATTGAAGAATTTTGATTAATTTTTTATCACAAGGTTCCGATTATGAATATTCGTCCTACATATACAATGATATATGAAACGGCATTTTACAACATTGGTTGGTGTGTGACATTGCAAAAACTTATTTAAAAAACTATCTGTGACGTTATCGAAAGTACAGTCATTTGTTAATGGCGTATATCCATCAGTAATATATAGTATCTTTAACATGAGTTTGGATAAAAAGCGACTGAAGGTTCAATACATTAGAATTGAAAATTCCTGATACAGACGTCGACTTATCATCAGATTTTATTTCCCACGGGTTTTCTATAAATCTCTTAAAATAAACCATTCTTCATATATTGGTACCGTATTCATTTAAAAGTCAATCTAACATTAAAATCTAATTCTGAAAAGGATACTTTGTTCTTTTAGTTAGTGAAGGGGATTAAACGGTCGATTCAATCAGGATTCATTTTGAATTGAAAAATTATTTTTGGCGCCAAAATAATATTTCAATTAGCCAAAATAAGTTCAACTGTTTAAGATGACCGGGTTTGGGATTATGATTAATTGTGTGATTACTTAGTCAGAGACCGGCTACTCCAAACGCAGATAGTTGCTTTGGTTTTTAGACATAAATATTTGTAAAATATAATCATATGAGAATATAAATATTTCAGTCCGTTTGTGTATAGCACAATTTCTAACATTTTCAACCCTCCACAAATCAATAAGATTTCCCCAAGGAAACGCTCTCGCTGTACGGTATTTTATTCCTGTTCTCAACATACAAAATATAGTAAAAGTATACTCTTCAATGGGAAAATTCTTCAATGTCAAACAGTTACATTAATTTTGATTAAGCCTTACCACAAATTTTTGTTAACTGGAATCCATCCATCATTTTTTGTTCCCCAGCACAATACAATAGCAATAACACCCTGAAATACAGCATTCATTATACATGTTCTGAATTAAAATGGTAAGTGTCGTCGTTCAAAACAAAAAGACGATAATTTCTACCAACAAGAAGATACAGCATTCGGCTAAGACAGATCTGGGTAAAACATCATAAAATTGTCACTGAAATATGGATTTTACCATTAATCAATATGGGAAAGCATAAGTAACTAGAACATTTTTATTAAATTGAAAAAAAAACAAATAGTCAATGCGTTGGATATAGTGTTGCCTTTGTGACTTTTGAAACATTTTTTTTTTCAAGATAGTGATCATAGAGTTATTAGTCTACCCGTATAAGTTTTATTCGTATGTCAATTATACTGTATGGAAACGAGATAGAGAAACGGAAAATTTGGGTACCCGTAAACCGGTTTAACCCTACCGCTGGCTTTTGCTAGTGCCGGTACCAAGTCCGGCTATCCGGAGTTCCTTGCGTTATTAATGTTTGTCTCTTGTCTTCATAATTGTTTTTCTAGTGCAGTTAGCTTGTGAATTATGGCCTGCGATTGTAGGTGTTTCCTGTTATCCCCTGTTTGTAATTGTGTGATATCTTTTGTCTAAGGCAATTATTTTTCAATAAAATTTCAATCAAGCTTGCCTTGTTATCCAAGGAGTATGCAAGTCATTCTGGGTATTGATTTGGACATTGTTGAAAGAAAATCTGTACATATATTCAGGGTTTCTAATGTTTTTGTTGAATACGATATTTAAGTCAAAAATAGATGTTTTTGCTTTGTTCTTAATGTTAACTGAAGGAAGTATTCTAATATTCGAAATAATTGTATTGAGATGAGAAATGTGTTTTTTTTGGTGAATAGTAAGACAAAACTGAAAAAGGATGTTTACAGCATCATAAGTAACAGACATCACGTGATCTTTATATATATATATAGTTCGCAAAGATTTGTTGCTTTTTTGCGTGAGGTAAAGTTAATAACCGAAAAATATATTCAGTAGTTAAATATTTAGACCAAGTATTCACGACATCTAGTATAAATATCAAGAAACAAATTGTTCCATTCCATTTTTATATGTTTACAGTACAAAAACCATTTATCAAATCAGATAAATGGGTTGGTTGTATTTAGCCAAGAGTCTTAGATAGTTTTCCACTATGTTTCAAACCCTATTTTACTAGGAGATGACTTTTCCTGTATTTCTGCTTTTGACTACAGAACTGTATATTTATGAAGGAATTTACCGTGACATCATCGCGATATTTTCGCAATAAATTTTTCAGGAATTTATAGATTTCACATAATGAATGTTCAGGGGTTTAAAGATGCCGCAACAAAGAAAAAGAAAAGGCTAAATTCAACTACATACAACGTTCTTCTTGGTTTACAATATAATTCAAACTGATATACATCAATATATTTTCATTTAATTATCTGTATTCACCTACCGTAATAATTGCCCAAAGGATCCACCTTGAAATTCTTTGCTTTGGTGCTTTAAAACATATTAAGATGCGCCCAGCCTGAAAGGAGATAAGAAATACCACTTTCGCATTGCTTCAAAGTACATGTAGGTAGACAGTGTGCTGCTAATTTTATTTAATTTGCAATTGATGCATTATTTGGTTTTTCTTGTATTTATTTATGAATACAATAACTTCGTTATACAATACATCAGTACTGGCCCGAAAACCGATTTAATTTTAACATTTGCAATATCTTAATTTAAGAAAATTTTCTTAAAACCTACGGAGCATCTCTCATTATCATAGCTCTGTCCTTAGCTGATTTAGGCTTACCTGTTTATATCCTATTGGTAGTTTGTTCTCTATCAGCTTTCACACATATTTCGATTAACAGATTTCTAAATGTTTTGATTTGATCTGCATGGAAAAGACATGATTTGTCGAAATGCGCTTATGCAGAACCTAAATTCACAGTAAAATCGGTATTTTGTTATGTTGTAGCGCTTAGATATAGCTAGATGTTATTCCATTCACAACACAGTGCAAGACAATTATAGAAACCTGCTAGTTTTACACGTTGTTTGTAAAGATTTGTATATTTGTTAATGGTTTTTCTTCTAGTTTTGTCTTTAACAGTTTTAGTACTTCGTCCATGGTCTCTTTAGAATGTAACATCATTTCACACTAAATTCACAGTAATGTCAGTATTTTGTTATTTATTACCACTGAGCCGATGTCTCTGCTGGTGGACTGTAAGTCCCCGAGGGTATTCACAAATCCAGTATCCAGTATTCGTTGCTTTCCCGAAACCGATTTTTTTGGAAATATGCAATATCGCAATATCTTAATTAAAATAATATTTGTTTAAAACTAAGGAATATCTCCCTCTTGCACATGGCTCTGTCCATAGCTGATTTTGGTTTTTCTATTTAGATCTTATTGGTAAATTGTTCTCTTTCAGCTTTTACACATATTTCGAATTATGGATTTTTAAATATTTTTCATTATTTAACAGACTTTCCTCAATAACGAGTTATCAATTATTAGGCAATGACCTTTAATAAAACACCATGACAAACAAACAAAAAGAAGACAAATATTTAACAAACCATTACCATTTATATGTAACATCAAACCTGAATTCCGAAAAAGCAGAGCAGTATTGTAGTGAGTGTAGTAAGAAAGCCCTCTGGTTCAAATGGCAATGTGGTTTGGTATATAATCTGTAATTATAGAACGATTTTAATTTTACGTGAAAACTTGTATTTAATGAAAAAAACATATCTTTTGGTGCCATCTAATTGTTGAATTCTAAAAGTAAAGAGTCACTCACGCTTAACAAGCAAACAACGTTTATTTCTCTTTTTCCAATGCAAACATCTCGGGCTTTACACAGTACAAACTTTTTGTCCTACATTTTGTGGCCTTGTATTTAGAGGGTCTTAGTTGTTTCTGTCAAGTCAATTCTTGTTTTCCCAATATTTCAGCTTTTAATTTTCAAAATTATGCACATGCTTTTTTGTGACCTGTCATTTCCATTTGTTTTTTCTTGTCGTGATGCCATTAGTAGGACATGTGCCATCAACAAATGCAGTTAAGATTAATTATTTCTTTAGAAATAAAATTTTCTGGGTAAGATATTATGAACTATTTCAAACAGAAATATATACTTTGTTATAGCTTAATTGACCTCAAGGCTCAAGATATTTTGTGCAAATTTGACCACATTTAAAATCTTTCCACTGTGTGAAGTTGGATATCATTTAAACAAATTGGGATAATAACAAAACCGACACAATGGTAAATTTTGTTAGATCGTAGCAGGTTTTATGAATGCAAATTGTTTTGGAAGATTATAGTAACTGTAAGGGACCGACCATTTAACCTGAAGGGGGGCTATGTTTTTTTTTTTCAAAAAAAATATTCTGAAGGTGATTTTATGTGAAAAAAAAAAGATTTTGGCTGCAAAAATGATGAAAAAAATATTCTGAAGGGGCTTTCAGCCACAAAAAATAATGCTTATTTTCAAAAAAAAATATTTTGTTTACACTATTAAAAAAAATAAATAAATTATTTCGCGCTTCGCACGAAAAAAATTTTCTGTCTAGAAAATAAAACCATAACCCCCCCCCCTTCAAGTTAAATGGTCGGTCCCTAATGAATTAATGGTTTTATATCTTGACAGAAAGCTCCTCCCAATGAACTTTTAGAAAAGTTCTCAAACATACGATTACTCCAGACACGTGTGTACACAGCGTAATAAGTCGATAAATAGGTCACTTAAAGTCCAGTTATCAGTTGCGGATTTAGGGGGGAGGCCGTGTTAGCCCCCCCCCCTTTGGTCGGAAAATATTTAAAATTTTTATGGGTTTTTAAAAAATAGGGTTCCG
>MJUU01068427.1:11142-99584 GCA_002080025.1 Modiolus philippinarum | reverse complement strand
AATTGCTCAAATAAAATGTAATACTATGTTTTTGATATCCCCTTTAACTTAAAATTTGAAATAATTGAGGATTGATTGATTGATTGATATTGGGTTAAACCTCACTTTCAGTAGTATTTCAGCTATTTCATGACGGTCAGTCTAATTGGATTAGGAAGCCGGAGTAACCGGAGAAAACCACCGACCTTGGGCAGGTAACTGACATACCTTATCACTTACGATTGTAAGTCGAATGCAGCCTTTTTTGTAATATACAAAGTGGGGCGCGAACTCACACCACAGTGGTGATAGACTACAGTGATTTTATAGGTAGTAGAACTACCTCAACCACTCAGCAACCAAAGGCCCCAAAATAACTGAGAAAATCAAATATACATCTGTGAAGTTATATTATGTGCGCGAAGAAAAAAAGGTTATTTTATGAATTTTCAACTCTTTTTCTCTAATAAGTAAATACATACATACTAGATAGTAATACCTGTTTTCGGACACAAATAAATGTCAAATCAAAATACACTATAGATAATTATTCAGGACAATAGCCATGTATACGTTGCGGTCAAACATATATCCATTTAGCCACAACAATTGCGTGGGTTGTACAGCTAGTTAAAACATTTTGACGTTAAAAATAGGTAGTAGATGTTTCGCTTGACATATAAAGCAATTATGGGTGTCAAATTAACGTTCGGAACGTCGAAAAATGAGCATAATTACGTCCTCCCACAAACGAAAACATTTTGATATTTTATCGAGCACAGATATGTTAGTTGAGCTTGAAGTATTTATATTTCTTTTTTATCCAAAAGCAGGTTGTGTAAAGATTTTTTATGATTTTGGATTTTTCTCCGAAAAAAAGTTGAATCAATAATTTAATGGCAGACTTAAATTCAACTCTAAAAAATCATTCACCCTGCCCCATTTTTTTATTATTACTTTCTAAATAACTTAAATTCGGAGCGACAATAAAAGTAATTCTTTAAATATTGTTCATTCAAATAGTCGACACAATTTAACTGAAATCGAAGAACTAAGATTGACAAGACCATGGTGACAATAACCTACATCAATTATCAAATTAACTCGACAAAATAAAACTTTGCACTAGAAATGAACACGTCTTGTCAGCTTATGTGATTTTTAGTCATGTGATTACACGTGCATCTTGGGATATAATTAATATTCATGAGATCTGAATGAAAACTCAGTCCTTCTCATAAAAAGAGTTATTCTTCAAATTAGAGTTACTGTGGCCGAGTGGGCCACGGGTACCCCCCGCCCCCGTCTCATCATGCAGTTTTTTTAACATCTGGAAAAAACGAAAAATTGGAAAACAAAATACTAAGTGCAAACCTATGATATGTAATTAAGGTCCTGCAAAAGTTTCATGAAGTTCTGATTAGTGGTCAGTGAGGAGTAGTGGATACCAAGTATTTACCACATGATTTGCATTGAGGTAAAAGAGCTAAAATGACAAAGTCCAAAACATGCAAAAAATCTGGATAAAGGAAATGGTTGGAAAACAAAAACCATAGTGCACATCGACAATATGTAATTAAGCTCCTGCATAAGTTTCATGAAATTCTGATCAGTGGTTTAGGAGGAGTAGTGGATACNATTAATATTCATGAGATCTGAATGAAAACTCAGTCCTTCTCATAAAAAGAGTTATTCTTCAAATTAGAGTTACTGTGGCCGAGTGGGCCACGGGTACCCCCCGCCCCCGTCTCATCATGCAGTTTCTTTAACATCTGGAAAAAACGAAAAATTGGAAAACAAAATACTAAGTGCAAACCTATGATATGTAATAAAGGTCCTGCAAAAGTTTCATGAAGTTCTGATTAGTGGTCAGTGAGGAGTAGTGGATACCAAGTATTTACCACATGGTTTGCATTGAGGTAAAAGAGCTAAAATGACAAAGTCCAAAACATGTAAAAAATCTGGATAAAGGAAATGGTTGGAAAACAAAAACCATAGTGCACATCGACAATATGTAATTAAGCTCCTGCATAAGTTTCATGAAATTCTGATCAGTGGTTTAGGAGGAGTAGTGGATACCATGTGGTCACCATATCGTTTGTATTGAGCTAAAATGACAAAGTCCAAAACATGTCAAAAATCTGGAAAAAAGGCAATTATTGGAAAACAAAAAGCATAGTGCGCATCTACAANCCCCCCCCTTCAGGTTAAATGGTCGGTCCCTTATTGGAAAACAAAAAGCATAGTGCATATCTACAATATGTAATTAAGCTGCTGCATACGTTTTATGAAATTCCAATCAGTGGTTTAGGAGGAGTAATGGATACCAGCTAAAAGACGGACGGACGGACGGAAGGAAGGACTGAATGACGGAAGGACGGACGGACATCATGAACACTAAATACCTCCCGCAAAGCGGGGGTATAATAAATCAGTATATATCCAACTGACAATACCGACTGATCTGTAGAAACAAATTTTCGAATATGGTTAATTAGGGACCGACCATTTGACTTGAAGGGGATATTTTTTTTTCTGGAAAGTTTATTTATTTTAGATCTAGTATCAACAAAATATTTTTTTCGAAATGAGCATAATTTTTTACAGGCAGACAGCCTCCTTCAGAGTATTTTTTTCATTTTTGCTGCCAAAATATTTTTTTTTCACATAAAATCAGCTTCAAAATATTTTTTTAGAAAAAAGACTGAGCCCCCCCCCCTTTTTCAAGTTAAATGGTCGGCCCCTTACAATATGAGTTCATTCCCGACATTTTATTAAAATCCATTGATAACAGTTACTGTGGTTTTGGACTCGCTTACAGGTTATTCTTATCGCATGGAGGATAACATTATAGAATAATGTAATAAAAAAAAACAAACAAACAAAAAAAAAATCTTGAGGCAAAATTCTCGTAAAATTTACCGTACTGTACTAAATATGTACCGTATACTTGAACGTTTTCATTCCAAAGGGACAAAACCCCAGTACAAATTATCGACGGATATACTGCTCTAAACTCGCGTAAGATATTTTCATTCAAACAGTTAAATTTTAACACCTATATATATTTGTTAATAGTTCTTTCAAGGTGGACCAATGCACACAGGACTGTGTGTGTGTGTGTGTGTGTGTGTGTGTGTATTACTATGCCATCCCCTAAAAAGAGAAGTCCGTAAATGTGTGTGTGTGTGTGTGTGTGTGTGTATGTATTACTACGTCATACCCTAAAAAGAGACGTCCGTAAAATCTAATAAAAGTACCAAAATATGACCAGCCGGCATCTTGAAGTATAAGAAAACGTAGAAGCCAGGTTAACCCTTCCGCAAGCTTTTGCTAGTGCCGGTACCATGTCCGGTTGTTTCGAGTTTCTGTCATTGTTTACATTTGTCTTTTTCATGGGTAACCATTGTTTAGGGAGCAACCATTTGATTTCTAGGGGGGGGGGGGCTATGGTCAAATTTTTCATCCTGGATTTTTTTTTGTGCGTGTAAAACTTCTACCCTGGCTTTTTATTTTTTGTTCCAAGCCTGTCCTAGATTAACCCGCATNCCCCCCCCCCCCCCCGCCTAAAAATCAAATGGTTGCTCCTTTACATGTATGTTTAAACCTAATAGATTGAAGTTCAGTTTCCAGCCAAATAATTAATCACTTATATCAGCAGTCCAATTTTGCTTCAGTTACTTCTTTTTCAGTTTACTGACCAAAAATAAAATATCATTGAAATCTTTAACCTGTCAAAGGGGTTATTTCCACGTGGTTAAAATTTCGCGATTTTGATTCCTAAACCTATTCGTGATGTTTTATTTTCGTGATTCTCACTTGCGTTTCGTAACGTTTGTAATAAAAAGAAAATTTACGCGAGGGGAAATTTTCGCGTGTATGTGCCTATCGCGAAATTTAACAAAAATAAGACTCTCGAAAATTTCCCCTTTTACCGTAGTTTCAAATTAACCAGCGAACATCCTTAACTTTCGGAATATCAACTATATGCTTGTTGTCCGCTGAAGTGCACAACTTGAGAAAAAATTACAACCCTGTACCACCTAACACAAAAAATATCCAACGTTTAAAAATATGCTGAAAATGTCCACCAAAAAGCTTTTCTGTGTATAAACCATAGGATACAAATGACCATGGTGTTTTTGTATAAAAATAGAGGGCACGCGTCGGTCATCTCTATATTGACCTCGTGGCTTTATTGGTATAAAAGACATTGTCTACTATCATTATAAAAGAAAACGCTAACTGTACATTGAGGTAAGTTTGATATTTATTTTCTAACAACTAGTTAATCTTTCAATATTATTGCTTTTATTCAAAAATATAAAAAGAGAAAATAGAATCTGCCCGAATATATTAGAAGATGAAGCTCACTTCTTCTATAAATGCCCAAAATATACTTCTATTAGAGAAGAATTTGAAAAACAAAATGTAAACATTTTTAAAATTCAAAATAATGAAAACGAAATTGAAAAGCTAGTTAAAATATTGTCCCTATCGGTTCAGTTGCAATTCGTTGCTTCATTTATTAAAGAGGCGCATATACTGAGGTAAGTGGAAAAATAATTGTACAGTTCACCACAGACAATATTTTTGACTGATTATGTTTGTTTTTTTTTATTGTATGTTTATATATGCTTTCAACCCTTACAGGTACAAATGTGTATTTCTAAATAAATAAATCTATTCTACCCGTACTATCATAAAAGGCCACAATAAGGGGTAGACCAGAGGTGTTTTCCCAGTTACAATTCAGCAATTAAACTTTTGGAAAATAAAAACAAAAACATTATTCATTAGAGTTTTTAACACGACTTAGATACATACTACCAAAGCGGGACTTGTCACATAGAAGGTTCTTGTATTACTAAAACAATCAATACATTTATTCGACTTGAGGGAATACTAATTCAGTTATGGCTGATAAGTTAAGGTTGAACTTTGTTTTGAAACGCTCCAATTTAAAATTTTTTGGGGGAAATTAAAACCTTATGTCTGAAATGTTATGGTACACTTCAATTTAATGCATACGGTTTGTTTCTAGGAGGTAAGTATTTATTCGTAATACAAACATTCAGTCGATCCAGCTTACTGGTATTCAGGCACTCATTTCGATTGCACAACAAGTCCCACCATTTTTTTTTATATCTGCTGTAGTACATTATGAACAAAGAATTACAGTAAACACCTACAGTGGCTGAAAACGGCAATCAAATGCCACAATTCACAAGCGAACTGCACCAGAAAAATAATAATGAAGACAACAGAGAAACACAAAGTGATTGTCTTGTTTTTTAGAAACAGGACAATCAGGCTTAAAGATTACCAATTTTGGACATTGCAGTAAAAACCGAGTACTAATTTAGAGTAGGAATACAAATTAAATGCCCTTGACATAAAGGTCTATGTGGCTTTTATTTTCGAAAAGAGTTCATTGATGGATGACTAGATTAGTCCATTGCAAGTATATGCAAATTTATATAAGAAAGATATATTTTCAGGCCAATACAATATGGATATTCGTGTTTCCGTTATTGTTCTGTTGGTTTCTGTATGCGGTGAGTACTTGGTTAGATATTAAGAAATCAAAATAAGGTTACTTCAAAAGACTTAAAATATATGCACTACCAAAAAAGAAAAACATAACAAAAAAATAATAAAATAAAAATATGATTTCTGAGAAATATGAGAAGTACTTTAAAAAGTAGGTATCATCATATAATTTATATTAGTCTGAGCTCAAATAAAAACAAATTTCTCAATTCAAAACATGTTTTTTTTTATTTTAATATTTGATTTTGAGATATGCAAAATAACAGGTTGTAAATATACAAATATACTCATAATATACCCCATCGGAAAAATTGAATTATTGTAGATGAAAACATATTGGTCTAACAATATGCAATGTTTGAAAGCTCCAAATCAAATGATCTCCAAGATCTGTTCACGTGGATCTGTCAAACGGTAATGAACATAAGGAAAAAAAAAATCATTAGAAACCAAACTAGCACAGAAAATCTTCAAACATTGTTTGGAAAATAATCGCACGGAAATTTAATAGTAGCACACATCTTTTTAACACTTGCATTATTGTACTCTAATGTATGGCTCCTAGCTATGGCTATAATTCAACAAACCACGGCGAAGGCATCGCCAACTGAGGGAAAAATGTCTATAATATATACATATTCTGGTAGTATTCTCTAGCTTCCTGGTTAAAGTTTACGAAATCAGGTGTTCATCGATTACAGGTTCACACCTGGATAAAAAACAAGCTCTCTCCTAGATCATCTTCAATCGCACAACGAGACAGAAAGACAAAATACTAAGGAACACATAGAAATCAAGGAAACACACATTGAGGCAACATGAAAATGACAAAACAAAACAGCAAAACCAAGCAACAACGCAACGAAGCAAAATGAGCAGAAGTGTGAACTCGAGTAAAAATTCAGGTATCATCAAGCTCTCCGCAAGAGTAAGCCTGGTCCTTAAGTTTTATTCATTCATTTATTTATTATTATTATTTTTTTTTTTGCAATAAAGTTCGAAGTTTATCGAGAACTATTTATTAATGTAAAATTGAACAATCGAAATTCGAGAAATTTTCATAATAAACGGGAAATATGTTTTGCAAACTTAATCAATTAAAACATTCATTGTCATACTTATTTTATTGATCGGTAGGAGACACTTGTATCATTGACCACATGATCAGCAACTGAGTCTACGCCAGACTCGATTTGGAAAGTTTGAAATTAATTTCGTGTATATATATATATGCAATAAGAGAAACCCACTAACAAAATCATTGGGCTTTTTTTCTACTATTTGGAGAATAAAAGTTTATAAACATGCAGCGAACATGTCACCATTCCGTTGAGAAATAAAAGGAGGATAATTTTCGAAAATAAATTAAATCATACTTAAGGGAGTATGAACGTCACATTTCAGAAGCATTCGATATCCTCGGATTTTATCGATTCAAACAATGTTAATTTTTTTGCAGATGGACAATATTTTATTGGTATGAAATAGACAGTGTATAAAATTTAATCAACTTCCAATTATATTTTCATATTTTCAAAGGCCTATAAACATCTTATGCAGATTAAAGGAAAACTCTAGAGAGAACAGTTTCCCGCCGAAATTTTGACGTCGTATATCTAAATAATTCCTAAATGGATTTTCAAAATGTTTTGCTCAAGTTGTTCCATTAGTAGTGCTCTTCAAAACAAAAGGTCAGAATTTTAATTCTAATCACAAATTTCTGACACTCGTACTCCCTTAAAAGTGAGTGAAAAAATCTTTTTTTCAATGAAAACAAACAGATATGCTACCGTGATTATGCAAGATAAAAAACTATGGAAGAATCATTATCAAAAGTCAAATACTCACAATATTAAACTTTATGTTCATGTGGAAGATGCAGTCAAATGTCGATTTAAAAAGCTCCTTGGAGCTTATGTTGTGCTGTTTTATCTTTTTATCGACTTTAAATAAAGCTTTTTGACTTTGACTTTGACTTTGCATTGAATCAGTGTCGAACCTTTTTCCTGTGACATGTTTAATTATTCACTATACCATTCCAGCTGCATTCAAAGAAAATATCTGCGAGAATGACACAAAAAAGCTGTCTTGCCATGGAAATATGAAACTTAAAATCGATGCAGCAAATTATGGAAGGCAAAACCGGAAGGCGTGCAGACAGTCTACGGGAGACAACTCTGCCACGTGTGTAAATAATGTAAATAGAAAGGTAGCTACTGCTTGTAATGATAAAAAGCACTGTAGTCTTTCAGCAACCAATACATTGTTTGAAGATAAATGTGTAGGAGTTCCGAAGTATCTAGAAGTTGAATATAGTTGTAAATGTAAGTATTAAATTAGCTTTTAAGTTACTTGATCGGTTTATGATCTTCAAAATGTTTTGATTTGATCTAAACCTAAGAGGCATAAGTTGTCGAAACGGACACATGCAGAGACTAAATTTACAGTAACTTAGATTTTTCTGGGTTAAATGTAACCTACTCTCGCTTTTATTGACAATATTCTATTCTTTTTGACAGTTACCCAAGATGAACGGCTGAAGTCAGTTTGATACAGCATAAACATGCAATCGATTGATACTTGCTCATCAATTAGAAATGAATTCCACTCAAACCGGTGCTAGGGGTCGTATTGAACTTGCTATGAGGTATAAGTAATGCTCATTGTTGAAGGCCCCATGGTGACTTCAAGATGAAGAACAAGGTTTTACCATGTATTTGTAGAGAATTTGTCTCATTTGTATTTACTCCAAATCCCTTCGTTGTTAATTGTATATGAAGTAATTTCTAATGCGCACAATATAAAGACCGGCGCTGCATTAAATGCAAAATAAAACACCTATATTTAAAACCGTTGAAAAATGGCATAAATTAATACCAAAGTAAAATGACAAGCAAAAAAAGAGGAAAGAAACAGAGAAGAAAATATAGCAAAGTCATCATTATACGGCGAAGAATATTACAATACGAAAATAAGGCTTTCCAAAATTTTGTAACTTCGGATGCAATCTATATATTCAAGTTGCATTGTTTTTCGAAAATACATATCATTTGAACTAAAAGCGTAAACGTTTTCTTTTAAATTTTATCTTGAAATCTTATTGGCAAATGCGAGAATTGTAGACTCAATTCCAGTTAATGTTTGTTAGAATTTTGAAACAGAAACGACAGGTTAAAACTATAAGACAGTTGTATTTAATTTTACTTATTGATAACTGTCACTACAAAGTTGCAGGAGATATGTTAAACAACCTTATTTTTTCAAATGCCTGTTCCAAGTCAGGAACATTGCGAATGGCAATTTTCCGATTGTTTTTGCATTTGAATTTGGGCTCTTGACAGTTATGTTCGGTAATTTTGTTACATGTAGAAGGCCAAGCAAAATGGAAATGTTTTAAAATACGTTGACCTTAATTGCATGTCAGTAAAGCATGTGGTTAAAGTTCGAGGTAAATAGAATAATACAAAGCCATACATTTTTCTAATTTTAGCCTCAGTTGTCAGGGTTTGCGAAGGGCAAACTTCAACGATAAAATGTAAAGGAAATGGTAAAATTGAAATTCACACTGTAATGTATGGCAGATCGGACAAAACCAAGTGCAGAAAACCAAGTGGAGATAACTCAAATAACATGTGTGCAGCAAAGGGAAGTAAAAGCAAGCTGTCCAAGATTTGTGATGGATTGACAAGCTGCAAACTCGAGGCCTCAAACTCAGTATATGGCGACCCCTGTACCGGAACAAACAAATATTTGGAAGTTGAATACACTTGTGCATAAGTCATCATGGCTGAACAGAAACTGAAACCGAATTTGAAACAAAGCATGATATTACATGTATACATGAATAAAATTTTTAACAGCGCCTGTTATTTATTTTTCAAATGCAAAATACTTTAAATCAAGGAAGCTGACACATGTGTAGAGATGAAATGTCTTTTACGTAGAAGGACTTGAATCGTTTGTTTAGGGACTCCGTCTTCAGCGCTGAACGGGGTGCGTCTCCAGATGTTGGATAGGGTAAGACCTTGCCCATGCATGGTAGTCAGATCATTATAAGAAAAGCCCGGATTCGAACCTTTGTAGATTTGCTATCTGAAGAAACACCGGGTTCCAGGCAGTATAATGATCTCGCGACATGCTGTGAAGAAGAGCTGTTACAGGCGACCGTATAAAGAGCTAAAGTTCCAGACTTTCTCATTTCTACCAGTGTTAAAACAGCCATTTGTAAACAGTCCTTCTACCTTTTGACCTTTTTTTCTTCTTTTAATTGTTTTATACATCCATAATCAAAGTTAAGGGTTACATTTGGTTCATTTTGTCCTCACTTCAGTAAAAGTTTTTTTTTGTCCGGAGCCTCTTCTGAATATAGTTTTCATATTTTTATTCAAATTTGTAAGTGTCATTTCAAACTGTGTACCGTGTATTTTAGAGCGATTCGTCATATTTTGAAAAAAAATGTGCCTACTGAAAATTGTACAGAATTTACCTTACATATAAATTATGCCCTGTTCTATTTAAAGTTTCAAATCTACAATTTTACAAAAAAGCCAATTTTGCAACTACTTTTTTAATAATTGATAAAACCTACAGGTTAAATAACCGATCGAACTGCGTTAAAAGTTAAAATATGTACGCTTATTACATCCAACACAAAATAATAAACTCTTAAAAATAAAAGAGAGAGAAAGAGAACGGCCCAGATCATCGACATTGCTGTCTTCATGAGCCGTAGAATGCAAGCGGGCATGCATTCTACGGCTCTTCAAGACAATAATGTCTGAAACAAGTGAAGCAATTTAAATTTTACTGCAATGATGCGTAGAAGGTACTAAAATTGCAATATACTAAAATTACGCTTTTCAATGGGGTCTTTCGTTAAAGTCAATGTGGAGAATATAACACGAGATCCAAGTGAAAAGCATCATTTTCTGTCATGAGCATAAGCTTTGCTAAAAGGGTTTCGTCAAGTGAGCGATACAGGCATACAGTTTCTGGGCCTCTAATTTTTGTAGTTTCACATTTTCGTTTTCACATTTTCACATATCATTAATACCTTTTTTTTTATTTTCAAAATCTGGAGTATCTTTTTTTTTTATTTGAACAACGTTTCACTTGTTTTAAACAAAAACACATGTTCACTCATTCATATTTCTCGAGTTTTTTCATTCCGTCTAAAAAGTGCAAAACGATTTTTTTTAATTCAGTTTCACTTAGGAGAAGGGTAACCATGTGTAATAGGTAGATCTCGTAATTTTTACTTTGGAGCATGCTGTAAACAAACATTGGTGGATTAAAACTACATGTATGTATTTTTTCATGTGTAAAATTATACCTCATCGTAACTACTGTGTAAATGGACAGAGGGGCTCAGACAACACAGCTATCCATGTGTGTCTCACTGTGGTCCATAGTGATGTGTTGGTGCGGGGTAGTCAGGTCTTTGAACGGAAATCTCACAGGAAACTCGGCTAACAATGTTGTATGAAGAACAACATAAAAGCCATACAGTATCGTAATGAACGTTGAAAAATACGTTTTTCTTTACGATATGGCAATTATTTAACGTTATCTAAAAATCAAATACCTCACATGAATATATAGGGAGAATAAATTTGTCTTCTCAAAGACGATGACAAGAAAAATATTCTAGGTCATCGACTTGTTTGCCGGCGATTTGCAAAATGTAAATTTTCATAGCGATTCCTATATGAACAGAAATAGTTGAATACCGAAGAAAAAAAAAACAAAGAACAAGATTACATAAATCAAAGTCCAAAGACAGGGCAAGAGCAAGAACACCAGAAGACGTCAGAAGACCAAAGACACTACACACCAAACACAAAATCACTACAAATACAGAACTCAAAGTTAGAGCACTAGCAGTGTGAACTCTTTTAAAAAATATAGATTGACATCAGGCATTCCAGAACGGTAAAGCCTCAGAAATAAAATGTAAGAAATATCTACAAATTTCTATTATAATACATTGTACATTTCTGACATGAAGTATTTGGTGCATCATAAATCGCCTCAAAAGAATCCGTTTTTATATCATATTGGTACAAAGTGTTGCGATATTGAGAACCTTTTAGTTGGTATCATATATTTTCCCTGCTTTTGTGCATTCTTATTTCTCGAAAATCACAAAATTAGTTGATATCAACAAGTAGGAAGAGGTGATAAATATCTTCCAAGTGTCTATTGGAAAACGTGTCAACCAAGTCAATAAATATATACAGAAGTTGCATTGCCTTTGCATGTTTCAAAATACTTATCTTTAATTTAATAAAATATATTTAAATTGAACCAAGTCGCGGTTAATGATTGCAGATGGCCCTTATGTCTCTTCAATTAAGATAAAAAATATCATATTGAAATGACCAAAGAGATATATATAAAGCAGTTATAGAAACATATTTCTCTAATTTCTATCCAGTTTTCACATTTCCTGAACGGTGTGAAAACATTTGTTCTCCTTTCTAGAGAGGAGAACAAGTTTCGTGATATTTCCAACCAAATTTATTCGGAACACAATCCTCGGTGTTTTTGGTCCAGTCATTAGAGAAACAGTTTCCACAACTTAAACGCATTATTTATGAAACTTCTAACATCTCGTTAAACAGGTTGGGGATAAGCCCAATTGAGATACTTTATCCGAATTAGGATATATCGTTATATCCCAATTGGGATATATGACCAGTCATTTCTAAATTATATGTTGGGGCTTTGATGTCGCACCATTATACATGAAAATTATAAATCTATATGGTTAGAGCTTTCGGAGGATATACTTCTTTGAGTTGTTATTACTCCCCTTTGGTTCGTTGTCTCTTTGACACATTCCCCGTTTCCCTTCTTTTTTCTATTCTGTTGTCAAAAAGATGCTGCAAATTTTCTGCAGATCGATTTATGATTAAAAAAATCAGATCAGATAACTTGAGCTTTAAGGAAGTAACAACCGTTCTTTGCGCTTCTCTCAAAGAAAGCTCTATTGGCATTCAAATAAAGCAAACCGTGGTAGTTTGAGGAAGATAGTTTTTGATTATCAAAGAAATGAAGTAGGGAAAAATGTCAAAATGACTTTTGATTTCTTCTAGAGTTTTCTCCCGTTGACCATATATTAAAACACGCTCTGAATGTTGGGTGAAGCAGTGATGTTAGAAACTTCAACATCATTGCATATTTTTTACAAACTAAACTTCAGTTCGATTCAATTGTATTTTCACAGACGTCTCGCGTCTCCTGCCTTGAAAATTCAAACATTTACAATCGCGATGATCTTTAATTTTGACAGAATAAAATGTATGATTTTACGTTCTTAAAATGACTCTGCTGATGAAATGCAGCATCAACGAGAAGATGATGATACATCATTTGATGACTTAACCATAAAGTTGTCAAAGTTTTTTGTTTCATTACGCGCCATTGAAATGTGAAGAAATAGTCCATAAAAAATTGACCAAGTATCCCAATTGGGATATAACGATATATCTCAATTGGGATATAGTATCCCAATTGGGCTTATCCCCAACCTGTAAAATAAATTTTCAAATGTTTATAAGCTCGGCAAGCCTTTGCAGAATTTATTGAACTCGTTGTCAGAAATTTCATCATCAGCTGATTCTCGTTACGGAAACTATATTTATTACAGGACATTTATTACTTCTCAGTAACATTTGTTAAACAAGGACAAAGACATGACAAAAATCATTTGTTGTAACCCTATGATCGTGAATTAGCGTGTTTGCGTCTTTAGAAAAGAGTAAAATGTGCTAATTCATTTTATATTTATATTATGAGCACTTTTAATAACAACAATATGAAACTGCTTCCATGAAATTAGTTTATTCATATAATGTTACATGTGTTAGGTTACTCAATATTCTCACTTCCGTTGTTCCACCAGTCAAATTCCCACTGATCTATAGTTACTGGTCCAACCGTACAAATTAACAACACAACTACCAACATATACCCTATATCGAGTTAAGCTTCCGAATTTTTCCTCATTTCACTTCGGTATTTTGTTACTCAGATATTATGCTGAAATCCTCTCTGTTTGATTGGCTACAATTGTGGGCACGCCATCCTCTTGTTTTACACAATTGTAGTTCTTTTAAAATTTGGAATCTTTAATGTCTATTACTTGCCAAATCCATTTCTAAAAATAAAAGAAAAACTATTTATTATTGCTATATTATAATTTATAGGTCATTTATTGTTTATCGTTACCTGTGAAATTAAGCCGAGGAGACCAAGAAAAAAATATATACGGTTGGGCATAAATATGGAATATTCCTATTTTCTTAGCCAAAATTTGAAGTATGGAAGTATTATGCCCAAAAGTGTGTGAATTAAAGTATAATATTTTGCTTTAAACATTGTTTTCGAGCTGTGAAGTACGAAAGTGTGATTCCATGAATCTATCAGATCACTGTTTCAACCCGTTCTGAAACTCACTATTTGGTGAAAATGGGACATTTCTTAAATCAAATTTTGTGTGTACAAATATTTCCCAAAAATGCAATTTTCTATGCCTATCGTGTACAAGAATGATTTAAGTAATTTGAATTTTCGGAAACAAACAGCCCTTTAATATCTCAGGCATTCTCAACGAAAAATATTCCATATTTATGACCAAGAGTATATGTTGAATACACGTATTTGGAAATGTCATCATATGAAAATAAAAACATGAGAAAACTCAACTTTATTGTGACTTCAAGGTGAAGAACAACAATAAGAGCGTTATTCCATTGCTTGTTTTTACAAAGTAAACGTATTTGTAGAGACTTTGTCCCATGTGCATTTACTCCATATTCTTTCATTGTTATTTTAGCGCCACATTTGGCAAATACCTCTTTTGTTGTTTGTCGTAGAGCAAGGGTACAACTTGCACTGTACATCAGAACTTGCATCAAAATTAATATAGCCCTGCCTATTCTATGTCTAATGTCTTATGTCCACTGCTGGTGGACCAGAGGTCCCCGAGGGTATTCAAAAGCCCAATAGTCAGACTTGTCTGACATAAAAATTATACATTGCCTGTTATATAGAAATTTACTGTTTGTATCAAAATTCTAACCATTTAAAAATACTGAGGCTTCATTCCGTGTATGGCACTCGGTAGATGTCTTTGGTACTGGATTTGGCTTCCTCTTTCGGTATTTTTGGAAATGAGTACTTCTTTTGGACTACTTTTGGATTAAGGCTTTCCATTTTATTGGATTTTAATGCTGCTGATGAGAGGTTACTCCTTGAAACACGTGTACAGCATAATGATATGCAACTTCGGTATTTTTTGTATTTATTTGGGAAGGTGAGATAAGGGTAATCCTTACATCGAGGATTGCTGAAAGATAGAACATTTTATATCTAATGGAAACTGAAATAAACATCTGGCTGAATTTTTCTTAATTTTCTAAACAAGCCCTGTTGTGAACCTGGCTTCATACGAATATCAAAACAGATCTTCCAGAAAAGAAACGCAGTTAGTCCCTATTGATAACTCGATTGACTGTGGGAAAACGTGTCAACAAAATCACCAACACATATATGCGATAGTTGCATAGTCTTTGCATGTTTCCTAATGCTTATCCTAATTAAGCTACTAAACATAAGATATTAAAATTGCCTGATCTTCCCTCCCCAACTTTAATGGCTGGTTCATAAAGGAAGCAACTGCTTTAATATTTTCGGGTGTTAATGAAACAAATTTAAATTAAATCAAGTTGCAGCTGAATTCTGCAGATGGCTCTTATTTCTCTTAAATGCAGATAAAAATCTCACATTTAGAAGACCAACAAAACGTTATATTTAGACTTATTATAAAACAATTATTTATTGAAAGATATTTACATGTAGTACCTCTCAGAAGTATTGAACTATTTTAAAAATATGCTTTGTTTATAGGTATACACCTTCAACTATTATCAACTGTTTGGTGCATTGATGAATAAAAGAATATGGAGCAAATGCACATGAGACAAAGTCTCAACAAATACATGGTAAAAACAAGCAAAGGAACAACGCTTTTCAGATGTTCTTCATCTTGAAGTCACAATGAGGCCTTCAACAATGAGCTTTGCTCATTCCTCATAGTAAGTTCAAGACTGCCCCTAGCACCGGTTTAAGCGGAATTCTTTGCTAATTGTCTAGCAACGCTACATCCATGTCTTCATTGGTCATGGGTGCGGGATTGTCGACAAACATCAATGAAACTGACAAAGTGCTCTTACAATCACTGTCATCCTTTGCCCGACAAAAGCACTAGTGTCTTAAGCTAGTGGACGATTACAACATATAGACAAACACAGGGCACTCATCAAGTCGAATGTAAGAAAACTTGGCGTTATAAAATAATGAGATGTGGGCACTTAAAACAGGTGGTTAGAATTACATTTCGAAATTACAAAAATAAATGCCAAAACTTGAAAGTATGAGTTGAATATCCATATGAGGAATTCTACATATGAGAGATACCTCCTAAACCAGGAACAGGAACGGATGATATAAATTCTTTTCTTCGTGGTTAATTATCTTGTATCAAGATATAGAATAGGTTTCGCAATAGGTTTTTCCTCGCATTTGACATTTTGTGATAGCATTTATATTGCATTATACTCTTTTCAGAGTCTATTATTGTATATTTGATCTCAGAATAAGTATTGATATTCCCCTATTTGTATTTTTGGCAAATATTCATTATATTAATGGGATATTGACGCGACATTTTTATGTGTATATCATATATCATATATCATAAAACAAGTGAAACATACTGAAAAGCGGGTTCAAAATCATATTTCATCAATTAATAATTAGCACATTCGTTGTATTCAAAATTGTAAGTTTTTTCTTCTTTTGTGAAAATCAGCGTGCCCAATGAACTAGTTAATTATGAACATCATCTCTTAATACGATCATACATAGATTGAAACAAAAATGTTAGAGCGCAAAGAAACACCATTTCACAGTCAATATATTGAAAAAAAAAGAACGGTGATGGAAAATATTTAGAAAACAACATCAAAATACATCGGCAAACGAATACCAAAGCAAGAACGAGGAAACGGGGAATTCTAAAATCATAAATCCAAAATGACGGCAATTCAAATTGAGACAGTATGACACAGACAAAACAAACAAACAAAAATGAACAAGAACGCTACACAACTAAAGCACTAGCAGTGTGAAACCCTATAAATCATCAGGTGCTCCAGAAGGGTAAGCATGATCTAGCTGCTCCACGCGTGGCATTCGTCACACTGCCAGTGAAAAGTCCGGTTTTGTCACAGTCGGTGTTAGTCAGTCCGGTAACAAACTCTGGATCTACCCAAAGATATCTGTTAGAAACATAGTAACGGTCTGTCAAATCGTGGTGACGACCGTAAAACTTCTGTAGTGACAATTGCAACTGTTACAGTGACTGAAACTTTGGGTCAGGTGTGCTAAAAATGTTTCTGTAAAGACTATGTCGTATATGCATTTAATCCATATCCTTTCGATGTTAAGATAAATAAATGGCGTTTGCTTTAGTTTTACAGCATGTTCTACTGCATTTTTGATTCTCTTTACAATATCCATAAAAAATAAAATAAAACGTTTTGTACACTCAATTATAAACTCTACTCTTGAAACATTACATAGCTACTTACAGAAAATTTTGCATCAATACGAAATCAGCAAATACTTCATCATATTCGGCTAATGCATCTTTAAATTCATTCATTACTTTCCTTTCTCTTGCCCTGTTTCTCCTTCTTTTTCTGTTTCTGGATTTCAAATTACGCTCACGTTTCTTTGGTGTAGGTTTGACTGGGATAGGCGGAGGGATCGGTGTCGTGGATGGGATTGATTGAGGTGGTAGTGGAATATACGTTGAAGATACAACCGGCTGTGTGTTAAGTATTGTGGTATGTTCCGTTGAAAGTTCGACTTTCTGCGATTTCGTATATGATGTAGGTGTTGTTGTTTGTTCTCTAAAAACGTCTGTCGAAGGATTAACTGGCATATTTGTGAATGGTCTTGGTGAAACTGTAGTGTAAACATCAACTCTAGTTGCTGTGTTCGGTTCTACCTGTGTTTGTTTATCATATTTCTGTAGTGCATCAAACAATAATCTGCAATAAATGCAAATGATTAACCATTGAGAAGAAAAAAAGGTAAAAGAAAGAGATAAAGATAGATAAAGCAAATCTTCGATTTCCTTGATTTGATGTCTTAATAATTTGAAATGCTTTTAGTTATTGTCTCTCATTTTCATAGTGGTGTCAAACGGTTCTTTAAAAAAAATAGATAAATTTGAAGGCCACATGGTGACTCCAAGATGAGAACAACAATTACAGTGATTTTCCATTGCGTGGTTTTGCAATGTATTTGTAGAGGCTTTGTCTGATGTGCATTTACTCCATATCCTTTCATTGTTTATCCAATAGATGTAAAATGTTACGATGTTTCTCTCGTTGAACATTATGGTAAACCTTTTCAGTTTTTCAAAGCTGATCTGCTATTGATTCTTTTTAAATTCCGACTTTTACTAATAAAAAAAGACTATACATTTAAATTTCATATTATTTAACAAAACTTATAAAACACTTACTTTAGATCTGTTGACGCTATCATATCGGGCATTAACAACAATAGCAACAAAAGACTCCTAATGGTCGACATTATGGATTCCAATTCCTTTATCGCTTTACTCAATGTTATAAATGACTTGGCTTTCTCTGGTGAATAAATATTGCTTAATAAATAATCCGTTATATAATTGTTATCTTGATGTTTCGTCTTCAATTCATTCCATTTGTTATTATGCACATTTTCAGGCTTTTGCAATGTCATATAAGAATGTGCTCCAAGAACTGGTGAACCATTAAGAGACAAAAAATGTCCTTTAGCTTGAAGTAATAGTTGTTTGTAAGTTTTTAATTCTTTATAATGGTTATAAAGTTCCGACATAACAAGAAGTTCTTTGGTTTTACAATTTATATCCCCTGGAGGACCTGCAAAATATATTACACATATATGACACTCAGTTTAATATAATGGTTGGGTTTTTAACAGAGGCCGATGCTGGAAACTTATAAAAAGGCTTTTCGAATTTGAAAAGTATTAACTGTGTATCCCGACATTACAAGAGCAATGTGGCATACCGCAACTAGTATTTCATTCAATAAGTACATACGGATTGATTTTTCTGACATATCAATTACAGAAAAGAATGACTGTAGTATTTAATAAGCAAGATACTGATTTTGATAAAGAGATTGTCACTTTTAGAATAAAACTTTAACAGAAGCAACAAGATAAATAAGAGAATATATCTAAATGCCTTCTTGTGATATTTTAAACTTGTACCAATTTATTTTTACATATGTTGAGTTATCTGTTTAATAACATTTTTTTCTGTAGTAATGGACTTTGTTTTTCCATCTCCCTTAATTAAAAAGTTGTCTAATAGATATCAGTCTCTTGTGGAATAATTTGAAGTTTCGATCCGAATTGAAGATTTTTTCTTCACTAGATACTGAGATGATCATTTCTTTTAATTGTCTACGACCTTTCAATGGCGTTTCCTGTTAAGTTGCTGTGCAAAAGGAGGGGGTATTTCAGCCCATGGACTGAAAAAATCAATAAAAATTTATTTGAGTTCTGCAATATTAGTGCAGATAAAAATTCAACAAAAAAAAAAGATATAAAAAAGGGGAAAGAATCAAAATAGAAAAAATGACTTAAAATAAGTCCAAAATTAGTTTAGAAAAACACGAGAAAGATATGCCATATTTCGTCTCGTTGTCGTCTTGTATTAAATTTCTTATTTTTATTTTACAACACTGGGATGATAATTTCTTTTAACTGTCTACGACCTTTCTATGGCAATTGCTGTGTAGTTGCTACCGGACACTACCGCAATGGAAGGGGAGGTTTGACTAGCCATAAAGCCGGTTTAACTTACCATTTCTTCTGAAATGCATGTACCAAGTCAGGATCATTGCGGTGGTTTCCACCTGACTTGTCTTTTCGTCTCATGGACTTCGGCTTTTGACTTCTCTGTTCGGTGGTCTTGTTATTACCCCTCTTACTAATATGTTACACATGTCTTGTAACGTGATGTGACATAAGGCATTGTCCTATTAAAATTAGTTGTTTTGTTGAACAAACGGTTCGTTAGAAACTTTAATAGCCAATATAATATTAGGTGTTTGCAGTAATACAGTGGACAACAGTATTTTTTTAAATTGTGTTTTAAATTGTGAAAAATTATCAAAGTTTCTACTCACAACAATTTGCAGGAATCAAACACACAACTAAAACATATATCCATATTTCCATCATAAAGCTTATCTAAAATGAAAATGAGATGTAAAATATTTTTTTCTTTGATTTTATTATGATTTACACTCGGGTAATAATTGGTCAAAATACTCGATTCCACATCAAGGAAAGAAGTTTTTGAGTTCCAATCAAATATTGTTATATGCAAAATATTCATTCACCGCGACGATTGTAACAGTCGCTTTTGAAAATAAAGATCCGTGAAATCTTTACACGCGTCAATTCGATTTAGATGCAAAGACATGCTGTTGCAATACTTTACTAAAAGACGATGAATTCACTTTTTTTTATTCTGTATGTTATGGTGTAATTTTCTGATTGAAATCTAAAATTGGATTTGTAAATACCCAAAACAGCACGATATAATAAATGCACTACCTAAAATATTGGCCACTGATAATTCTAATAAAAAAGAGGATATAATCAAAATTGTATACAGAGTATAAATAAGTAATTAAATTAAAACAACCATTTACTTCAGTACGTACTCAATTCGACAACATGGAGATCGGAGATCGTCTCCTTGACATTTACCCCATTTCCTTTCTTTTTTCATAGCAATAAGGTACACCTGTAAGATTAGTACTTGTTTTCCGATATTTATCAGCACTGAAGAGATATACGTTGCTGAGCAGACCATCTGAAGTAATGGTAATTTTGATGCAATCGCAATATGTATTGTTCTAATATTTACATGTAGAATAATTTCAATTATGATATCTTTTCAGCTGAATTGTAAGTGTTCAAGGAAAAACCTTACTATTGCTATTTTGGTTCGGTACCCGTAAGAATATATATTATAAAACCTGTACTAGGATCTATATGAAGATAAGCAGCTTTCGATGCCTATCAGTTATGTACACATGAAAAAAAAGATTACTAAACACAATACTGACAATGTTTTAAAAAAGAAAAGATCCATTTGTTCAGTAGACTAACTCAATATACTTAGCCTTGTACTCTAACATTCTGCAAAATAAAAATATGCATACCTGTATATTCTGAAATCAATGCCTAACTAATAACAGAAATTGCAAAACAAAATGCCGTGTCGTTACGTTCCTATCACAAATAAATTATAAATAAATATATTACACAAAAAATCTTTATATACATTCTAAAAGGTTAAGTTCATGGATCGTATACTATACCACTTATCGGGTATTGACAGAAAAACACACAATATACAAAATAATTTATTCTGTTGTTTGAATGAAGTATTGTTTACTAGTTTAATATTCCTCCCATAATAAATGATTACAGATTGGTATATTGTAATCAAAATACTTACTCATACCTATTTTTATTGTTTGATAGTACAAATTTAAGGGGTTTTGTTTTGATGAAATGACTAATCATAACTTTGTAGTAATGTTAATCTTTAAACGTAAGGTTAGGTTGCTTTTGAGTGCTGTTATTGTTGTTAGTTGAAGTTGGCAAACTTATCTCATTTTTGAACTTGTGTCCAATTTCGTAAATCCTATGGTTTTTCCCAAGTTCAATGGTTTACAGAACTTTGCAAACTTGCCCCCGCTTTTTTTCAGGATTGTTATCTCAAGGGACCGACCATTTAACTTGAAAAGAGGGCTATGTTTTTTTTTCTACAAAAAATATTTTGGAGCTGATTTTATGTGAAATAAATATTTTGGCTGCCAAAATGATGAAAAAAAAATTTCTGAAAAAAGGCTTTCTGCCTAAAAAATAATGTTGATTTTGAAAAAAAATATTTTTTTGATACACGTGATAAAAATAAATAATTTTTTTCGCGCGAAAAAAATTTCTGTCCAGAAAAAAAAAAACATACCCCCCTTTCAGGTTAAATGGTCGGTCCCTAAAGACAAGTTAAGACTGGCAAGATTCAATAAAGTTCTTGATAAAACTTGCTAGCTTTTAGACAATTTTTTAAATGTCTGGTATCGCCCTTAAAAGCATACGGACTGGACTTTTATGTTTCTTTTTACCATTCCATTTCACCTATAATGTTGAATCAATTCAAATAGGTTGCAAAAATATAGTGAGCCTCCTTAATTAAGGATGTAGTAAGGTGAAATTAAATATATCTACGATTTTGAATCAATGACATAAATAGAAAGAGCATTGGTAAAGGAATGATTTCGGATAAAATTATTGGTAGGTCATAGACCTGGTTTTCAAGATATTTCACATTTTAAAAAATGGCGGGAAAATGCTCTCTTGGACTTTTACCTGATTATACCATTGAATCATTACTGATTTCTTTCACATGGAAGGAAAATCTACAATCTAATGAAATCTTGCTCCATGACCTTAAATGAGGTACTGAAGCCTTTAATGACTAGAAAATTGGGTGTAATGGGACAAAAAATATTACATAGTAATAAAGGATAAAATCCGAGAAATCCGAATGGCTTTTATGAATTTCAAAAACCTCACCTTACTACATCCTTAACAACCATTAATGCAAATTGGTATTTTTTTTTTAACATATATTATTTGCTTCTGAGGTTAACAGAGTATATAAAGCTTTTATTTACAACCGAGGAAAGAACTCTGTAAAATATCAGCTTGACGCTTGAAATACGCATGATATCATTAAGAAATTGAAGAATCTAAGTGAAAATAATCTTCATTGGATCAATTACAAAATTTTCCTATAAATTGCGAGATTTGTTTAATTCACTTATTTTTTTCCATCTGAACAAAAATAATTCGTACACAAATTTGAGATAAATTTTAAGTTTGGCATTTGACTCGATCTTCATGACAAATTTCAATATTCTAATGATTACAAACGTGGCAATTGATATTGCGAAATATTATATGCTACATGAATATTATGAATTTTTTCTTACAGCAACTTGCATAATTCACGTGCCATGGTAAACTGATAGAGCTCTAGCTCCTGACTGCAATATCAGACAATTTAATCTGGCTCTTTGACCACATGTGGGGTTATGAAAAATAAAAACAGAGCTGGAAACTCCTACAATGAGAAGAAATATCAATTTAAGCCGCCTATATTCACCAATACCTCATATTAAAAAAATCTAACTCCTTACGACTACAACAGAATTTGTTATCTCTCCCCATAACTGACGAAAATAGTGAATACAGTATTCAAAACTGGCGTGCATATAAACGTGTTCATTCGTAAGTTTATACCGAAACTAGAGTCGCAATTGCTGACCTAGAAATACAAATGTATGCCTCTAAGAAATACAAAGATAATTGTAATGTGTTCTTTAAAAAACAAACTAATGCTGAAATTCCTGCCCACAATCAGCCTAAAATTTAATGGACCTGCCAGTTCTCACTATGAGTTAAAATCTAACGACTGTGTGATGCTTGTCACTCACTACGACGTAAAATGAGTTTGTTACCCTATTCACTTGTAACTCCTTAAAATATGTATAGCATAAAATTGTTGGATTGGACTGAAATGAGTAATTTTGAAGATTTCAAAAACATCAATCTTATAAAATTTGGTCCAGTTTCCAGCAGGAACGTAAGAAAGAGATGATATATATTTAATATTTACTGGCGGATATTTTCTTCGATGCATGTTGGACATGTATTTTTTATCTGTACAAAACTTTTGTAATGTGTACTACTTTCAATAAACAAAAGCATCATTTCATTAGCCTGACTAATGCTTGAAAAAAATTATTAAGACCTAAATTACATATTCAACCACAATGGGACAAAAGCAAAATTACCGAACAGAATTAGAAGGAGCCGAAATCCTAAGGGCAAAGAGACAAAACGGGTGGAAAACCACTGAAAAAAATGTAAACCGCAATGATCCTGATTTGATACAAGTATTTCAAACGAACTGGTGGCTAAAACTTATATGGTCTTCCCTTCCACTGCTATAGTGTTGTATTTCAGATAAAAGAAAATTTCTAGCAACAAAATGAAGGACGATTATTTAAAAAAGTTGTAACAATCGATTACATAAATTTAATTCTTAGAATATTCTTTTTAGACTCCTGCTAATCATTTAGTTATTTTCAATATATATTTGGAATAATGTTCCTTGCTGGTATCCTTGTTTGTAGTCAGATTGATTTAAACAAAATGAATGGTCTTTGTTAAGGACTTAATTAATTCGGGTAAAGATTGGTTCCATTTGCTTCAATAGTTTGAGGGGAGGTTATAAAGATGTTTTCATAATGGATCATAAGGATACAACGTTAAACTATACTAGTATTCTGTCGATCATATATGTTGTGGGATTGGAATTTTTAAGACCTACGTATACCATATATTGTTACAGTATAAGTTTGGTTGTGTTCCCGTTACAGCCTCAGACTCAAATGCTAAACTATTACATACTATTCGCTGGCGGACATGTTTTTCTTGGATCAAAATGAAATAAGTAATTTTGTGGACCTTGAAAACATCATTTGTTCAAAGTTTTGCTCAGTTTGTAGTAGAAGTTTCAGAATATTATGCAAGTGCTAACCCACATGTAAAATGTAACTGGAGGACAGATTCGGCTCTGATGGCCATGCTTTTTTACCGGATAGCAACGAAAAGGTATTTTAGGTGAGGTACATCATTTTCAAATGTTTTGATTTTATCTGCACTGAAGAGACATAAGTTGTCGAAATGGTCCTATGCTGCAGAAACTAAATTTACAGTAACTTCGGTAATTTGTTATGCCAACAGTTTTATCAAATTTGATCCATTAGTGTTATAGTAGAGTTATAAAAAACATACCGTTAAAATATCAGCTGGCGCTTCTGGTCGAATATGTTGTAAAAGAAACAGAAAAACAGTCATCATATAAAATTTTCAACTTCTTGTTTTTTTTTACATCATTTGTTAATATTTATGGGATTGACATTAACATTTACTTCATATCTTTTCGTTGTTTATACTATACTCACAGGAACAAAATAGTCCTTATGAATTAATGATTTAATTTGTTTTTGATGTATTAGTTTGCCTTTTCACAAATCGTACATATTTTTCGAATTTCGAATTATATTATACAGCATATTGCCCATTTAGAATAAGACACGTTCTTGTTCTATCGATGAACGAAAAAATAGATCTATAAATTTATTGAACTGAAATACAAATATTTTGGTGGCCAGATACGGTCATTTCGCGTCTTTGTCTTCTGTTTATGTTGTTCCTCATTTCCCTTTCGCTTAAAGACGTACGCCTCAGTGTTCATCTGCTCAATTTTCGACATCTGAGTCTCCCACAGCTTTCTTTGGTTTTCATTTACAGATCGTTGAAGTGTTCCCAAACGGCTGGACATCAGTCTGTCTATATTTTGTAATATGTCGTTTTGGTTCTTTGTAACTGCATCTTCAGTATTTTGGTCGAGTATATCATTTAGTTCTACCGGCTCCACCATTTTGAAGTTTATGTGTAGACATTTGCGGCTAGAATGATTCGAATACACCTAATCAAAAAATTCCAAACGAGGGCCCATTACCATAACAAAAACCAGAAGACGTGTTCCAAAAACCATTGGTTGGTTCTAAGCACCACATGAGCAAATTTTTACTCGCAAAATAATACCCATAATAAAACAACGTACCATAAAGACAATATGTTTCCGCTAAAGTTCGAAACGCGGAAAAAAATTATAATCCATTTTCTGGCGCACCAACCATACCCTGCCAGTGTGGTGGTATCCTGTAGCAATTCAACCGCTATTTTTCCATGGAAGTTTCGAAAGCCCTTACTCGATGTAGATGTAGTAGATTCTAATTCCGGAGGATGTATATGTGTAATTTATAGCATTGATTGAAAGAACGCCATCAAATGTTTCTGCAAGTGAGATTGTACGTTTGAACATAATTCATCTAATGCGCTTTGCGAAATGTATGAGTCCCTGGTTAAATTTAGTTTTTAAGCAGTACTGCAACAAAGTTCGAGTAAAGGAGCATATTTCGTGCAAATTGGTATTGATAATTTACTAGAAATGCAGGTTAGTTATGCGGATGTCAAATACGGGTGTTTGGAATTGTCGATACAATTATCTTTTTACAGTAACTGTTCCCGTGTGGAGGACACCCACTAATAAGCGAATGCATGAAACCGATAGGAATGCAGACTTGTATCAGTAATAATTGTCATTCCGGGGACTGTTTTCGTCTCCAAATGAGAAAAAGCTTCTTTCCCGTAAGTCGTGTATTCTATTTTTGTATTTTTTGCTGTTTCTGGTGTTTTCTCTACACCGACAATATTTAACCTCTAAGTTTCTTTTTAAAAGTACATCTATGTCTTGTTGACCCGATACATTGAAAGGATATAGTGTAAATGCACATGAGACAGGGTCTCAAAAATACATGGTAAAACAATTCCCCGTGGTAGAGATGTATGTTCTTTATTTTTCTTAGATATGGTGTACTTGTACATGAGATAATATCTCATGTATACACTTTGTTCAATTACTATTATCTAAATTTATATAAATTCTAAATCCTTCCATCGTAGTTTTGTCCTTTGCTATATTTGATATTAATGACTATTCGGATTTCGTTTAGTTTTATGCATTTCAAACAATTTTGAAATTATGGATTTCTTTTCTTTGGGTTCTAGTGCTGCTGATGAAGAATTATTTTCCGAAGTGGCCATACAGCTCATTAAATTATTGCAGTTGGGGTTAACATATGTGTTATGGTCTCATGTTAATTTACTCCATATCCTTTCGTAAAATAAGAAACTGAACAACGCGTTTATTGTTGTTCATCTGAAAGTTACCATTAGGCCTTCAACAATGAGTTTTGCTTATACCTCATAGTAAGTCCGAAGTGTGCTGTACTCTTTTTATTGAGATTTCTCATGTAAAATTTTAACATTCAATGAATATTCATATTATTAATTTGGAAGAGCTCATACATGTACATGTACTTTAACAATTACCTCATTTAGGAAATCAAAGTGCATGAGAAAATATGATATTATCATCAATAAGCTCAGTAAGGAATCAAAGTGCATGAGAAAATTCGCAATCAAATTCAACTGTATACTTCAAATATAATAGGCTTACTCAATTGTATTACAACTTTATGACTTGGATTTTATAGTATATTATTATATTTAAGAGATATAACTTGTGTCTGATATTCTTGTTTATTTATTTTTTTTTTGCATAATATCTGGTATGGTGGCATATATCTGACCCTACTTATCAGTATCTGCGTTTCCATTTCTTTTTTTTCCTTAGTTTTTCGTTGGGGGTTCTTTTAAGTTATGCTCATTTGTCGATGCTACAGTCATGCAGAAGAGGGTTTATGTGTATAACGCATTACTCTGATAGTTTTGTTATATTTATAATTAAATTGGAATACGCTTATCTGTACCAAAGGTCTGAGATATACTTTGACTAAACTTGAATACAATAATGCAATGTTTAAGTGTTTTTTAGTGCAAGACTATAGAAACAGCTCTCACATTATTAAGGTAGACAGACACTAATATTTACATCCATGAGATTTTGTTATAAATTGGCACAATTGACCACCCCGTCCTACACACTTGAAATCAGCAATAAAAGTATGGGTACCCACGCTTGTTTTTTTCTGGAATCCATGTTGAAGTTTGAGCATATTTTGCCATTTTATAACCTAGATTTACATTGAATTTATTGGGAAAATATGGAAAGGCAATCTTTGAATTAACAAAAATGAACTTTCATCCATGACAATTTTTTGTACTTTTGTCAATAGATCGTTTAAGATCTCAGCTACGGGAAAAGGCGAAAAATGTATAGGTCACCATGCTTTAACGGAGATATTTTACAAAGTTACTGTAATGAACATTATTTACGGGAAAAAGATATTAATTCGAGACAAAGTAGACCAAATACGACGTTTCACATTAGTAAATTAATTATGACGTCACAAAAGAAAACCTGTCAAATGACCGTTCCGGCCAAAAAATCAAATCCGCATTGGACTCTATATTTTTCAAATGCGCGATTGAATTGCGCAGCGCAATAGTGTCTATCTACCTTAATAGGGTAATACAATGCTGATATCTTTATAAACTTATTATTAATAATTTTTTGTAGCAGACTTTCGTTTTCTGGGGATTTTTAAACGCCATCTCCTTTTATTCTCGTTTGTCTAATAACAAAAAGGAGATTCTTCCTTTACCGGTGTACATCCTGATCTCAGTCATGGTAGTTGGGTCCGTGTTGTTCATCTTTGTACGTAAGTCTTCATTTTTTTCTTTCCTATGTGGTGAATAAATCGATATGGAGTAAATGCACATGAGACAAAGTCTCTACAACAATGTACAAATACATGGTAAAAAAACAAGCAAAGGAACAACGCTTTTATTGTTGTTCTTCATCTATGCCTATATCATGTGATGTCTTTGTTTATTGGTGTTTACGATTTTCCCATTGTAATTGGATTATTTTTTTAGACTGATGGCCCTGTATTCAATTAGCTCATGTGAAATAGCGTAATACGTTGTAAAGGACACTCTGCGCCTAACTCACCAAATCTAAAATATATGTTTTCAAATGTTCTACCAATCAGAAATGTATGTGAAAGTAACGAAAGTATTTGATATTTTTTTTAAATTTGCATTAAGACTTTTCTAAGAATCTCAATTTTTTTTAATGTGTAGAAGTCATTCAAATTCTGAAATTCCTTTAAATTCGTCTTGATTGAAATTCAGAGAGCCTGACAAATGTGTACCAAGAATACATTCAAGATCTTCAGTACAACAATTAAAATTGTTCTTTTATGATATAGCTAAGGTTATTCGTTTTGTTTTCTCTCCTGCTCTTAATTGTTTTTGAGTTATCCGCCCTTGGATTTTTTTTCTATAGGGGACCGTATTAATTTTTTTCTGATTATTATTGGAAAGAGTTTTCACTGTTTTTTTCTTTATTAAGGTCCTTCACGACCTTGGTCGTAAACCTTATTGTTATTCTTCGGGTTATTATTATTATTCTTATTCTTATTATTATTCTTTTTCTCGCGCCCACAAAACTACGTGGCATATTATGTCTCTTTAGTACAGATCAAATTCAAAATATTGGAAATCCACAGACCGCAGTAGGTGTGAATGCTGGTAGTGATAAAATTGCCATTAAAGATAAAGCTATATAAGCTATATATTCATTCAGATCTTTTTTAACATAAAAGAGTCATTTATGCATTGAATAAAAACCATATGACGACAGCCCCTAATTAGACAAAAACTTCCCTTTATGAAAAATGCACTCTTGATAAATTTAATACCAAAGTTTTCGTTTTCTAATAGGACTGTACCCTTGTATTCTACCGTAATATTTTTTTTTTTTTTTGTAGAATTTTTAAAACGAAGAAAGTAGGTTAATGGTCAGTATGCAGAAGGTGTTTTTTGTCACTTGAAAGATTGGAATTACACATTTTCAAAACAATTTTAACCGATTAATTCATGGGCAAGTTGAAAAAGCACGAATAGTAATGAACTAATGAAATTTATATTTTACAGAAAGATGTGGGGACAATTGTTACCACTTCGTTTTTGAAATGCATTTATCTGTTGGAAATAACTTACAACAACATTAACTGAACATTTTCATGGGCAAGTTGAAAAGGTAAAAATAGTAATGAATTTATGATATTTATATTTTTGATGTGGACAACTAAAACTTCGTTATTGGTGTGTATTTCTGCTGGAAATTGCTTACTCTACCGTTTAAGGTGGCTCACTCATCGCATTTTTTTAATTTGTGTCAGATTTATCAACTCCTCTAGTTTTCTTCAGTTCAATGGCTTGAAGAATTATGCACACGGACGACTTTTTATGTCATGAATGACTTCACAAGCGTGATGATTTCGACTTTCCAATAGGGAACTTCCTGTTTTTGACCAGTAATATTCCCACTTCTCCGACATATGGCGTGTACATTTCACAACTCATTCGCTATTGCCGTGCCCGTAGTTTGTACAGCGATTTTGTCAACAGAGCGAAAAAAATGTCTCAAAAACTTACTAGTATACATCAAGGGTATGTTCAGTCAGTGTTACAATTGTTATTCAGAAGTTTTACGGTCGTCACCACGATTTGACAGACCATTACAATGTTACTGTTTCACAAATGAGAAGAGATATCTTTGGGTAGATCCAGAGTTGGTTACCTGACTGACTAACACCGACTGTGACAAAATCGGACTTTTCACCGGCAGTGTGACGGGTGCCACGCGTGAAGCAGAACATTCTTACCCTTCCGGAGCACCTGATGATACCTCAGTTTTTATAGGGGTTCATACTGCTACTGCTTTAGTTTTGTGGCGTTTTTGTTCATTTTTTGTTTGCTTGTTATGTCTTTGTCATACTGTATCAATTCGTGTTGATGTGAATTGCCGTGATTTTGGATCTATAATTTTAGAATTTCCCTTTCCTCGTTCTTGCTTCGGAATTCGTTTGCCGATGTATTCTATGGGTCAAATTAAGACACCTGACAAGTTTTCGTAAAATCCTTTATATAACTTCTTAGCTTTTAGAAAATAAAATAGTCCTGATGTAAAACTACTGGAAAATCCAGAAAAGATTCATTTGCCGCCAAAACTTTTAATTTCTCATATCGACATTTTAAGCACATGGACATATACATTTCTTTTACCACTTCATTATGCTACAATGCTGAAGTCTACAATGCTTAATCAATTAAAATATGTTTCAAGAAATCCTCGATATAAAAAAAACATCAGGAGTGAGCCTCCTTAACAATGATTTCTACTGATGAAATAGCATGTTTATGCTGTCAAGTTTAGACTACATGCCATCAAATCTGTTCGATCGTGTGTTAATAGAGATATCCCATTCTTGCTTATTCATTTCATTTTAAAATGGCAGAAATACTAGTTTAAACATGGTCAATATGCAAATTAATAAATACCTAAATTTGCGTCATAAACTGGTTTAAACCTACTGCTATCTTTTGTAAGTCCTAGCACCAAGTCAGGTTTTCCCTAATTCCTATCATTGTTTAGGTATGTCTTTGGCTTTTCATTGGTTTTATGAAAGGATATGGAGTAAATGAACATGAGACACATATGATAACACATGCATGACATGGCGTTTTCCTTTTGAAGTTTCTTGGTGGATCTTGGCCTGTGATTGTGATTGTCCACCAGTGAAATATCAGCGTGATGTCTACTACTGAAGATTTTGCTGAAAAACATTATTGAAGTTGAAGATGAAGGTATTTCCAGTCATCTTTTGTGTCTGAATATGTGTCCTTATGACTTGATTTAAAAAGTCAAATCAGTTGAACTTAGCCCAAACATTACTGAGGACAATTAAATTTCTTAAATTCACTGAAAAAGGCATGCGATTGATACGCAACAGAGTTTCCTTAAATCATTTGCTGCACTGCCTAAAAACCCTAACACAACGACATTCTGAAAAAAAGAAAAATACAGAAAATGGTCCTGGCATCTTTGATACCTCAGTTTTTATAGGGGTTCATACTGCTAGTGCTTTAGTTTTGTGGCGTTTTTGTTCATTTTTTGTTTGCTTGTTATGTCTTTGTCATACTGTATCAATTCGTGTTGCTGTGAATTGCCGTGATTTTGGATCTATAATTTTAGAATTTCCCTTTCCTCGTTCTTGCTTCGGAATTCGTTTGCCGATGTATTCTATGGGTCAAATTAAGACACCTGACAAGTTTTCGTAAAATCCTTTATATAACTTCTTAGCTTTTAGAAAATAAAATAGTCCTGATGTAAAACTACTGGAAAATCCAGAAAAGATTCATTTGCCGCCAAAACTTTTAATTTCTCAAATCGACATTTTAAGCACATGGACATATACATTTCTTTTACCACTTCATTATGCTACAATGCTGAAGTCTACAATGCTTAATCAATTAAAATATGTTTCAAGAAATCCTCGATATAAAAAAAAACATCAGGAGTGATCCTCCTTAACAATGATTTCTACTGATGAAATAGCATGTTTATGCTGTCAAGTTTAGACTACATGCCATCAAATCTGTTCGATGGTGTGTTAATAGAGATATCCCATTCTTGCTTATTCATTTCATTTTAAAATGGCAGAAATACTAGTTTAAACATGGTCAATGTGCAAATTAATAAATACCTAAATTTGCGTCATAAACTGGTTTAAACCTACTGCTATCTTTTGTAAGTCCTAGCACCAAGTCAGGTTTTCCCCAATTCCTATCATTGTTTAGGTATGTCTTTGGCTTTTTATTGGTTTTATGAAAGGATATGGAGTAAATGAACATGAGACACATATGATAACACATGCATGACATGGCGTTTTCCTTTTGAAGTTTCTTGGTGGATCTTGGCCTGTGATTGTGATTGTCCACCAGTGAAATATCAGCGTGATGTCTACTACTGAAGATTTTGCTGAAAAACATTATTGAAGTTGAAGATGAAGGTATTTCCAGTCATCTTTTGTGTCTGAATATGTGTCCTTATGACTTGATTTAAAAAGTCAAATCAGTTGAACTTAGCCCAAACATTACTGAGGACAATTAAATTTCTTAAATTCACTGAAAAAGGCATGCGATTGATACGCAACAGAGTTTCCTTAAATCATTTGCTGCACTGCCTAGAAACCCTAACACAACGACATTCTGAAAAAAAGAAAAATACAGAAAATGGTCCTGGCATCTTTGAACATTTGTTAAGCGGGAAGTATGCATAGACCATTTTATAGAATATGAGTAACAAACTATCAAATGTGACAATTAGAATAATCTAGAGTTGTAACCTTTTCAGACAACCAACATGATGTCACAAAGATAATTTACATTATTTTTCTAGGGTCAATGTATTCTACAACCTAGTACAATCTATATATGAACAATCCGCCAAACATTAAGCATCACCTTTATTTTACATGAAGATCATTATCGAAGCTGTTTTGACGTAAGATGAGTTGTTTCAACACGCTATGAATGAGATAATTTTGATATTTTGATGTCAAAGCTGAAACATTCTTTGTTTTATTGCCGTTAAATGGAAAAGATAAAAAAAAATGCACAACTCAATTTAATGACCATAGGTGGTAGCTTTGACCAGAAAAACAGGTTTCAGTTCAATACACTATTTTTCAGACTTTTTTGAAGAGAATTTTTGTTGTAGCTGATACAAAAGTAAAACATCAAATCGAGTTCATATGTGTCTTTCAGGCTAAATTTGGACATGTCAGAGGTTAAGTTTGAATACAGGGAAGATGATCCAATTTTATGACATCTCAACTAATTTCATGTAATTCCGAAACAAAACAATGTAATGATTGTTTTTGCCATAAAATGAACTAAAGGTTTTGTTAATGTTGATGTTATTTTTAAGACGGGCGTTTATTTTGGTTCTTTCGAACAAGATTTTTTGATAATCTTTAAAATTTAGAAATCCGATTTTTGTTGACATTTTAAAGAAATCGATATACCCAACTACTTGTCTGTTGTCAACAAGGAAAGATGTTCTATTGTCCCTAAACTGTCAAAATGTTCCATTATTATAATGAATTTTATTAGTTTTTTTTAAGCAACTTCGGTGTTTTTTTGTATTCTGGTGTGTTAAATTTCTTCATTTGACAATTTCTTTGTTTAAGTAAAATTTGGTCATTTTCAAAGATTTCAATTTTCAGAGAATCGTTTTCATTATTGCGAGGCATAACTTTCCCGGTCTGTATGTTTGGTTTGGTAAAACAATTGACCATTTAGTCAATTTATAAACATTTTGAGAGAATCTGGTTTTATTTTGATTGAATTTGGATACCATATCCATTTGAAGAACCCATACAAATATCAAATACCGAAGTTTACTGTAAAATTTATTTTCTGCATATGCGTATTTCGACAGCTTATGTCTCATCAGTGCAGATCAAAACAAAACATTTGGAAGTCCATTAATCAAAAAGCATGTTAGCAATTATGGAATGTCATTGCAACTTACTCTATAGAAATGATTTTCAAAAAATCTGAACTCACGACGTTCAAAATGGTAGTTGTTCTTGAAACTGGTAATTTAGATATTGAAGGAATGGTTTCACCTTTGCTTGCAAAATTAGGATTTCAATTATCTAATATAGTATTCAAAAAACTAGAAATTTAATCTCGTGCTCTATGTTCAGGCTTATGATCATTCAAAATGTTATAACTAAAGCTTTCTTCATGTTTTTAGTGACACTTTAAGTTTATGTTTAATTTTTTCGCGGTGTGGAAATATATATTTACGTACATTTTCTTTGCTTAATTTAGAAAGGTAATCGAGCTATATAGGGATTCAATAATCGCAATTCTCTCCAACAGGATAAATAATTATGATATGTAACAAAGATTGATTTGCAAAGTGATTTTATCTAGGGTATAAAATATGAAAGGCAATATATGCTCTAAAATTCTAAAAGTTGAGTCTTCGGTCCCTATGTTAAGAAATAGAAATTCATAACAATTTAAGTGTTTTCCAGAATTGGCTACAATAGTAGCATTGTCAACCAAAAACTTTCAGATTTTCAAATTTTCATATTCACAAGTATTCTCTACCGAAGCTTTGTACGTCAGTCTTATTTCTAAACACCCTATACGTTCAGATTACTGTTCTTCGCTCGAAGGTGAACGATTTGTATCTGATACGTCTATTGACGTTTCCATGATATTGGAACAGTAATATTGCCCATTATTGTCGCTTTTGCTTGAACGAATCTCAAGCATTGCGTCATCATATTCATAGCTTCGTGAGCTAGCAGTGCTTTCATCATCTTCTTGAATTGGATCGATGTAGCTGTCATCCTTTTGACGTGGATAGGATATTTCAGGCACAATATTTTCAGCTTGTTCGTACTCGTGGTTTTCCCTTTCTTTCCTTATTAAAATTTTGTATGTATTTCGATACTCTCCAAGTGAATTCGATTGACCAATATCAGTACAAAATGAATCAGAGTCCACATTGATGTAAAATGGATCAGTTTTAATTAGATCTTGTCCTTCTATCGGTTCAAATTGCCCATTTTTGGCAATTTCGGTGGAACGAATCTCACAGAATGCATCGTAATATTCATAGTTTCGTAAGCTGGTAGTGCTTTCATCATCTTCTTCAATAGCATCAATATAGTCGCCATTCTGTTGATATGAATTGCATACTTCAAGCTCAATATTTTCGGCTTGTTCGTAGTCATGGTTTTCACTTTCTTTCCTTATTAAAGTATTGTATGTATTTCGATACTCTCCAATTGACACCGTTTGATAAGATCCAGTACAAAACGATTCAGAGTCAACTGCGCTCTTAAGAGATTCAGCTCTTCTTAGATCCCGTCCTTCTACCGGTTCAAAATACTCATGTGTTGATGCTGCATCATTCTGAAAACCTGTAACAGCGTTGTCTTGCATCCGTGACGATTTAATAAAGTAAGTTTCGTCTATTGTTTCATAATGGTCATTGACGATATGTTCGTGTGGCATATTGTTAACAGTAACTGTTACCTTTTTGCAACGTCGGCATAAACAAATCGATATTGCAACAGACGTCAGAAGAAGGACGACAAACGACAATAGCGGTAAAATGACGTAATAAAGAAGGCCACCAAGTTTCAGTTCTTTAAAAAAACAAAACAAAAAATGTCAGACATATTTTAAAATGGTTATAAGTACACAATACTAAAAAAGCAGTTTGTTAATGGTCTGTTTTGTTCTTTATTTTTCTCTACATTTTCTTTAAAATCGCTAATACACTTCCATGTTAACAGTCTTAGAGTTAAACCTCGATATTATGTGTTTCGTATAAATCGCACCTTGCTTCACAGATTTATGAATTAAAACCCCGTATTATAAAAATGTAAGATGAATAAATACCACTTTCTGTTCATAAAATATCGGATGAATTTCGATTGTTGAGAACTAAGAATTCATGATTACACATGTAGGTATAGATTCTTCGTTTTGATGTTAGAAGCACACTAGCGCGACACAGACAGCATCTACCAAATAAAGTGATTTTTTAAAAAAACATTATATCAATTTGCTTAGAAATGTAATTCACATAATATTCAACAAAAGTTAAAATGTGCACTGTCAATCCATTTAAGAAAAGAAACAGAAATATAGATTTCAAGTCTTGCACTATTTTACCCACTCCTTAAGTCAAATTTTACTCAATGTGCTAATAATGGTGTAATTTTCGCGTGATTTTAAATGGACATATGAATTGTTCCTACATAAAAAAAGAAATAAATTTTGGCGTTTCAAATAGGTCACGTCAAAATTACGAATATATGTTATGAATTAATAGTTCAATCGGCAAACCTCTACCGAATTCGTGATATAAAAAAAAACAATCCAAATAAATGGCGTCAGATATACTTCATTACAATAAAAACACTCTGACGTCTTTTTAAGATACACCAACAAGTGTTTATCGGTAATTTGTATGAGTTTCCCTTGATCTCAGTATTTCCTACTACCATAATACGGAAAATATTGGCAGAAGTATCTTAGGCTACGCCTACTTTGCCAATCAGAATCAGTTTAAGCAAATATAATATACATCAACACAATTGGGCTCGTCCATTATTGTCGACAATATTTTTAGTATCAAAAACAAAACTTCCATCATTTTATATTTAATTTTTATCCGAAGCCAAAAAATTTACAGTCGATATATATTATGATAGTTCTTACCTTTAACTGTTGATGTGTCCTTGACAAACGTCAGACTGTCTGTATAAAAATCAATTACAATTTTGTGACTTATAGTTTTCGAAATAGATTTTGTATTGTGGTTCATAATGCAGTAGACATTGAAGATAACTGTGTCTAATTGTTGTGTTTTGGTATGAATAAAGCAAAAATATATACACCGTAAGGTGGCTCCACTGATCACATTTTTGAATTTGTGCCAGATTTCGGAACTCCTCTGGTTTTTTCGAGTTAATGGCTTAGATAATTTTGCACACGGACTCAAATATTTATTTCATAAATGTATTTTATATGTCAAATTAAGATATATGTAGTGTTTTCATAAAATTCTTTATATAATTTCCTTCCTTTATACGAAAAAGTCATATGTTTATTAAAGTAAAAACCAAAGAAGTCCGTCCCTTTCCCACAAAATTTTTAATGTCTGCTATCTCCGTTAAAAGCACACGGACCTATATTTTTTTTACTATTTGATCTAGCGTATAGGGCTTATTGAATTTAAATAGGTTTCAAGAAATCTTTGATAAAAAACAACATCAGTTGTGAGCCTCCTTTTTTTATTTGGAAATCATTTTTATCATTTTATCTATCATTTTGCACAACTGGCCCTCTGCTTGTGCCTAACCTTAAACGAATGTTAACATTAAATGCTTGGTCCGTCTGGCTTCTTAGACGATAATTTTATATTTTATCCGTCTGACCCGAAATTTGACGTTTAGGAATATCTTGCGTTTATTACTTCATGCCATGAATTTTAGAGGATTTTCGGACTGAAAAACATGACTTCACACCGAACCTTGATATTTTATTCATAAATTACGTCTACTACGAATAATAACAGTTTACATCACAGCAGCTTTGTTTCTCCACAAAATATTACTTTTCGTAGTTTATTTTTTAAATTTAAGTTAAATTAAGTCTAGTCAAGGAATATTTAGAGTAGGACTTAATGACCCGAAATGGTTTTGAACCTTCAGCCCCGTTCTCTGTGCGGATTACTTTTTTTTTTATTCTTATAAAATAATAGTTAATATTTACAATAAGAGTGAATGCGGGACACATTCCACAAATCACTACTGTAAAAACAATAGTGTGAGATTACCCTTAAATTGTCAGTAGCCTAAATGAAAAATAAAATTCCATCTAGATATCTATTTTATCTTTAAAATTTTATAAGGAAAACCAAACCATACATGATTCATATTCTTATATATTTTAATTAAAGCCGCGAGATTTATTCCAGTGAACGTATATGTGAATGTGTATACTGTAAAATTTGATTATTGTCCCCGTTAATAAAGATTTTGAAGTGTCGACTTAAAATAAGGTAGAAAATTTTTAAAGCATTTTTTTTTTTTTTTATTTTTGAGGTCTTGGTTGTTGGTTTGGGTAATTTCTTGTAATATAACAGTATAGATAAGAAAGAAATTTACTTTTTATGTCAAGTAATGAAAAAATAAACAGACAGAAATATTTTATTGTGGCTAGAAAGGAGGAGAAATGAAATCATTTCTGATGTATTAACGATATATGCGAGTAATAGATCGAGCCACTATTGTTGACACCTAGCTGGGAGTAAAGCGATGGACTGAAAAGATGGGGAGGAGTCCAAGAGGGATTCAAGGCTTCTTCTGTCTGCAAGCAATGTAAGGAGAACAAGACAACAAAAAGTAATAAAAAGTATATATTTTTAATGCAAAAATGTTACCAGTTTGGACTGATCGTCAAGAAAAGGAAGCTCAACACATTTAGCGTCATTGCAGGTGTGCTTGTCTCAGTATATTGTGGATATAAAATACCCTCTTTAATACAGCAAGACGGCAAAAAGGTAAACCTTTACTCATACTCAAACCACACAATATACAGGCAGTGGCCCCGATCCCCTCTGGCCGGGGTTATAAACAAGTATTTCATCCTTTCATCATGTTTAAGCAACTTCATGTTCAGTTCAATCCAATGTATTAATATTTAATAAACTGATTTAGATGATTAATGTATATGTATTTCATACCTATAATATATCTCCTCGTTTTCTACTTTTCATGTTTGCATGTATTTTTAAGTTAGTATTATTATCTCTATAGCGCTTTCACATTTAGTCCTAAATGTTTTAAACATTTCAGAATTAAAAAGGGAAAAAAAGATACTAAAAAGTACCGACGGGGTTTCAACTAATGTCACGGTCGATTCTGGTTCATAAACCAACTAGACTTCATGTCTAATTATAAATGCAGATTAAGCAATGTACATCAATTTAAACTTGCTTACTATAAAATAAAATTCCATTTTCTTATAATATTTACACATACGATATCAAGAGAATACAGCATTTAAAAGTCTAAAAACGTATACAAAATAAAGTGGGTTGGTCTGAGTAGTAATTACACAGGAATTAATTCATTTGAAAAATTAATACAATTTATGAGTGTATTGAATTTCTCACATCAAAACATATTGTTTTTCAATTGAAGTGATAATAATTGAGGTATCCACATTTCTGTGCTAAATGAATCATGCTTCTGAGACGAAAACACGAAAATGCGAAAACGCCAAAATGTGAAAACGCGAAATCGAGAAGGCGAAAATGCGAAAAAGCGAAATGGCCTCATCTGGACACAAAAACAATCCCTTTAAAAACGATTGCGCGATTTGGTTTGAATCAATTATACGATAAAAGTTCACAAGTCTGTGTATATACAGTATAATTAATTGTCTATCTATGGTGTCGTAGACACTGTCATTGAATTTTGGAAGACCAAAAGACACAAAGCCTGAACATATCACTGACTTTGTAGTTTCTCTCAAACAGTGTCTTTGCTCTTTTCACAAAGTCGCTGAATGAACTACAAGCTTTAAAGTAACGAATTCCCTGGAAATAAACACTCCATACGCTAGGAGTTAGGTATAATGCTGCTTAGAAAGGAGCAGTTCATAATTGGAGATTTAATATCATATAGGCTAGATTTAAATGACAATGTCTATCATTTAATTGTATTCAAAATTCATCTTATTTTTTCACTCAAGGTGAAATTCAGGATTTAGCTAAACAAATTACAAGTGATAAATTATCGAAACATACGATTTGCAATAAATTTATAAAAAGAAATTACTCAGAACATAATAAACTGGAATTACTACAGTTGTGGCCGATAATGTGATACAGAATATTTGCTCCACAATATCGGACTTTTTTCAGGTCTTATTTTCTCAAAAATGAGGCAATCAACCTTTACTTTTTTCAATCATATATCTTACAACATGAAGGATCCTCTGAGGTTTAACTCAAGTCCTTTTTTTAAATTTTAATGAGCTTGGGGGCCCCTATAAAAATGGCTATGCAAATAATTGGGCACTTGTAACTTATAGCGTAACTTAAGTTTCATGTTTCAATTATGAATGGTAATGTATTGGCGCAAAACCATCTGATTACGGTTAAAACTATAATTCAACTCAAGTAAAACATAATACGTCTCGGTGAGTCTTATCTATGGCCTATTACATGATCTGACATAAATTTTCGAAATGCGCATATGCAGAATCTAAATTAACTGTAACTTCGGTATTTAGTTAATTCTAACGTTTTGCAGCCTTGAAAATGGGTATTTAACGAAAGCGTACTAGTTTGTATAAGACAACGGCGTAAAATACCGATAGACCAAAGGAGTGATATTACAAAAGCAAGTCCAAAGACATGTACGGTATAAGATATTCTCTTATGATGCACGCTCATTATCTATTCCTTGCACGAATAGTTATTTGTGGTACATAACGAGACTTTGAAGCTGGAATTAGATATGATCTTGCTGAATCGCTTTTACATGAATTTCATTGGTCGAGCTCCAAGTAATAACACATCATGCATGATGTGCTCTTATTTTTTCAACGTTTTTATTGGATAACTGTGAATTCTAGTTGGCCGTGATTAACGTTACCTAGCAACGGTGTTGTTGTTTGAAACAAAAACAGCAGTTCGGCACTAAATATTATGAAAATCATAAGAGCAATAGTTTTAACAACTCAAAAGAATTGTATATCGCTGGATATCAACTCTCGTTATGTAATTTCAAATATAATAAACTCGCCAAAGGCTCGTTTATTATATTTTAAAATTACATAACTCTAGTTGATATCCATCGATATACAATTCTTTCTCGTTATGAAAACTATAAATATTTTTCTAATTTAAGGCCGAATAATGTTCAGCATTATTAATTTATGTAACTATTGCCCATTTTAAGTTTGAACTTTTATAGACAATTGACCAATGCCATATTTTACATTCCAAATATGGGGTCGGATAATAGAGGTATTTGTTTAATTGTGTAAATCAAACACGTTATCGTCATCATTAGATACATTGTATTTTTGTACTTTTGATTTGGACTCCTGGCAATATTGTTTGATAATTTAGATAAGTTCACTGAAGAGAAGAACAGTAAATTTCAAAATTAAAGCTTGAATTTCCGAGATAGAGGTTGGAAATTCCAAGATTTAAGTTGGAATTTCCGAGATTAGAATTGGAAATTCCAAGATTAAAGTTGACATTTTGAAATAATGGCCCTTATACGCTTCTGTAGTTTAAAAGAAATACTATTTTCATTTTTATCGAACTGGGTATTGAAGATCTTTTTATGGACTAGTGATATGTAGGATTCGTTTAGGTTAAAATTCTATTGTGTCTATTTCTAAAAATTCGTTTAAATGTGGAACCACAAAGGAAATAGCATTGAATATATTTATATCAACTTATGATAAAAGTTATGATAATAATTTCTTCAACTGTCACATATATTGTTTCAAATATAGTAGGGGCAAAACCTTTTCTGTTAATGTGTTCTGGTTACTTTCAATTTTCAGCAGGATGTTAAATGTTTTCGGTAAAATAAATCAGGTGACAACTGTTTTGGACCATTTGGCGTTTTCTGTTTACTTTGTGTTACCTGTTAAAGGGAAATAAAAAGCATATCATTATTTGTTGTTAATAATAAATATTGTGCTGTTTGTTAACCTTTTAATGAAATCAAATTGTATTTATCTCTCACAAGCACGCAATGGTAGTAAAATTTATTCCACTTACCTATGGCAGTAAGCAGATAACTAGTTGAATCGTAATGTGTAATTTTTTCTTCTTCATCATCCGCCCATGCCACACATGTGTACTCTCCGAAGTTTTCATGATTAAAATGTTCTATTTCTATAGTCGAAGTCTTGTTTTTAACAGCACCTAAGACAAACCTCACAAATGTCCCATTCACATATTGTCGCCAAGGTAGAAACCCATAACTTGATAAATCAGAACTTAAAGTACACACCATATTAGAACTTCTCCGATCCGAATATTGTGGCTCAAAACTGATGTTCAATATAAGAAAACCTGTAAAAAGTTTTGATGTATATTTATGTATTAGCAGTAAAATACAGCTTGATTTCATTTTTTTGGGATTTTTTTAAAGTTATGGTTCAGAAAGTATCGATGAAAAAAGGAAATAAAAAACTGACAATCAAACATACTTTGAATTAAAATGGACGTAATAACAAAAATACTGAACAGAGTGGTCAAGAGCGGAAGTCCATGAAAGAAAAAGACAAATCAGATAGGAACAACCGGCAAAATTGTCGACCGCAATAGTCCTGAATTGGTACACTCATTTCAAAAGAAGTGGTGGGTTAAACCGGTTTAATGGCTAGCAAAATACCCCCTCCACTGCGGCAGTGTCAGGTAGCAACTAAACAGCTTTTACCATTGAAAGGTCGTAGACAGTAAAGAGAAGTAACTATCCCAGTTTTGTAACGTAAAAATGGGAAACGTAATACACAAGACGACAAAGAGACAGCATATAGTATATCTTTCTCGTGTATTTTTTCCTAAACTGATTTTTGAGTGTTTTAAGTCGTTTTTGCTATTTATCTCTTTTACCCTTTTTTCATACCCTTTGTTGAATTTTTATCTTCACTGATATGGCAGAACGCAAATACATTTTTATTTGTGTTTTTGTTTTAGTCGATTGGCTGAAATACCCCCTCCCCTTGCACCCCCACTTCCGAACCAAACCCACTTTTTTTTAAGGTAGAAAAGATAACAGGAAACACCTACAATGGCCGAAAATCACAATCAAACGCCACAATCCACCATACAAGAAAAACAATAAAATGACAAGAGACAAATATAAGACAACGATATGGACTCGGGATAGACTGATGTTGGCAGGATGTTCACGTGTTTAGATAAACAAATAATTACTTTTAAATATACCAATAAAACCAATCCACAATCGGCCCAGTGCGAATTGATGAGATCATTATTAAAGTTAGGCAATATATGCGATTGTTGAAAAATATCATCATTACTGTAATAAACATTATTCATTTAATACAGTAATAATTTCTTTATCGGTAACACAACTATTGTTTAGACTATAATAATGACCTCATCGATTCGCACTTGGCCGATAGTGCTATCTTTTAATATTTTTGTCTTCACCATTCTCTTTACTCATCTTCTCTGTGAGTAGTTTATATTCAATAAAAGTGTATATGAAATGAAAATAAATAAGCTCTCTGTTACAATAAGCAAAAATTGTAACAATTTTCAAATTATATAAACTTCGTACTACCACAGTAAATATTCTCAGGAATTGAGATTTTATTCTCTATGTTCGCATAAAAATTAAAAGAACACACAAAATTTGTGTTGTGTATATTGCACGAATAGTATCATGACTCGGTATTTTAAGACCCACTTGTCCACTATAACTCATTGATGAAAAGTTTGAATTTTCAGCATTTCAGATTTGCCAAAAGTTCATTATTTTTATCAAATTTTTGTGGAGAAATTCAGGATTTTAAACATATCCGGCCTTCAAAAATATAAAAGGTTATCCACAAAATGTCTGAAAAAAATGGATATATACTGTATTTTTGTTTATAAACAACTTCTTATTTGCCGTGTTCATGCTATGTCTGTGTTTTTGCGAAGATGCCAATGTCCCTTTGTTCGTAATTCTTGATATAAGAGCTACGATTCTAAGAAAGACATCACACATAAGTCTGTTTCAACATCATAACAATTTAGCCATGGTTTGGGGGATGATGATCACAAAAATCGAAGTCGAAAGACATGGGAAAGGCGGCAGCAGAGAAAAAACAAACCATAATTTTCATAAAAGCAATTTCTCGATAATAATCATTTTAACATTGTCATATATTTGGAAAAAAAACATGTCAAGACTTAAAAAATTCCTTGCAAATAGGGATGCAAGGACTTGAATTACATTTATTTAAAATATAATTTGTTAAATTGATATGAGAAAAAGTTGTTCTTTTACAAAATACACAAAATGTAACTTCAAAAGATTAAGCAAAATTATTTTGTAAATAGGAGATAACAACGTCGAAAGTTAGTTTTTATGATAAAATAAAGGGATACGGAGTAAATGTATATGGGACAAAATCCCTATAAATACATGGTAAGATTAAGCAAATGGAACAACGCTTTTATTATTGTTCTTCATCTTGAAGTCACCATGAGGCCTTCAATAGTTAGCTTTGCTCATGCCTCATAGTAAGTTCAAGACGGCCCCTACCACCGGTTCGAGCTGAATTCGTTGCTAATTATAGCAACGCGACATCCATACTCCAGATTAATCATGCATGTGAGGTTGTCAACAAATATAAAAATTAACTGGAAGAGTCGATGTCACCCGTTGCCCGACAAAAGGGCTAACAGAAGACAATCAAACACTTAAACAACCTTTGGGCACTGATTGAGTCAAAAGTAAGAAAACTTGGCATAAAAGGGTCTGTAAGTCTCGTCATGTGACTCACGAGAATCCACGATAAACAGGCAATTCGAACACGTTTCCCGCCAAATCATGACGTCTGCGGATTATGACGTTCAAATTTTTGTTTGAAACGTCATAAATCTTTGTTTAAAATGTAACTTCCGGGTACAAGTTTTGATCCCGGAAGTTCCAAAATTGTACGAGACTTACAGGCCCTATTAAATCATGACATGTTTGCACACTGAACTGGTGATCAGAATAACGTATTGATATTCCAAAAGATAATAATCGAAAATTTAAAAGTATGATAGTGCACTATATGAGTAATTCTGTCAAGCAGAAATGCACTATAACTGAAATACTAGTATATAGAGAGCATACATTTCTCCCAGGAGGATCTTTTTAGGGACCCCACACTGCAGGAGAGACAAATTCCAGTCTAAAATAAGCAAATAATGAACATCTGGAAAAACTTAAAATCCGCAAATTGCCATTTTCCCTTTTTTGTATGAATGATTGACGGAACGACCAAGGCATGATGTTATTTATACTGATGTAGGTATAAGTGTGTAGTTAGTGGTTAAAATGTCATATTTCATACAAATAACAAATCTGTAGCTTTTAAAGCGAAATAGAATTTGATAAGTAATGTTTTTTTTTTTTGCAAGAAAGGGGTTAAAATTTTGCATTTTGTAAGTCTGCAGTTTGTCCAAATGATCCAAAACGTATTCTACTCAAAGGACAGACATACTAAAACAGTTGAAATATATTTATAATGTCTCCTGTACCTTAGATAAATTGAAATCTAAACCCAAATAATTAAATAAAACATTATATTTTAGCATTTATAGTATGAATATAAAAATATTTCCAAATTTTTATGGAATAGGGGTGCTTATCTCGACTAAGTGATACTTGTTGTACATCGGCAAACGGATACCGAAGCAAGAACGAGGAAAGGAAGCAATCCAAATCTAGGTTGTGAACTAGCAGAAGATTGAAAAAAATATTTTGGATTCGATATGTTGTTAAGGTATCATAAAAAAATTAATATTTATGCAATAAAAAGATATGTATTCAGATTTTACGATCCTTCCATTGAAGTGTCGAAATATTGAAAATTCCGAAAATTCTTTTTTTTTCAAAATTTTGACATATACTAGTAATCTAAAAATCTTTGGACTTTAATGGTGTTATTTTTTAACCTGGTATCACAGTTGATAAGTTGATTATATGCAAAAATGTTTCATTTTCATCATTTTTTGCATAGGGAGGGGTGCTTTTTTGTATCGATAGATCATACAAAAGGCGTAAAATGCCCAAATTTAAATTAATTGTAAAAATTAATAATAAAGCTCCCATCTAATACCATGACTCACATTAGAACATGCTTTCGCCCTTTACATGCAAATACCAAGTTGCCAAGATAATGTAGATTACCTAAAATATTATCAAGTCAAAGAGGTTTGCTCTAGAATATAAAAGTAAAATAGGATACCTCGGCAAACGAATACCGAAGCAAGAAAAGTCAATAAGAAATAGACCGCAATTATGTGCACAGATAAGGCACTTAATCGAGTTGCATCTCTACAAATTAGATGTTATTATTCCAAATAAAGAAATTCATGTGTCGCAATAAAGGGAAACAAAATGATAGGTCAATGCTTTCGTTTTTGAGATAAAAATGATTTAAAAAATTTGCAGGATAATAGACTGTCCTTGATATGCTAAATTTATACATTTTCACAATAATGATGTAACTGAACAAATAGAATTTCATGAAACTTTCTAAGAAAAAAAAATGTGTTAAGGGTAAAATTCTGAAAATAAAATTAGGGGTTTATTGGCAAAAAGTATCTTGTTTTTAGTAAAATAATACCTAGGATATAGTCCAAAATTTGATAATAATTTGATAATAAGACCAAAACATTGAGTGGTGAACCTCCTTAATGTAGCGGCTATGTTACATTTGTTTTGAACCAATCAAACTAATTATTACTGTAACATCAAAATAAACTGCAGTTTCTGTATTACTTTCTTAATATACTGCAAAAACAAGTAAAATTTTCAACTCTGAGTATTACTGCGAATTGTAAGGTGACTGCAATTTGAAATAATTCTGTGGTCTATAAGCATTTTAATAGGTTTTATTTATTCCATGGTTTTATTTAATCACTATTTTCCATTCCTGTGGTGAAAACAGTCACCTTTATTTTTAAAAACAACTAACTTTTTTTTCAAAACAGCCACCTTTATTTTCAAAATAACCACATTTAATTTCAAAACAACCACATTTCATTTGAGGTACATGTAGTTGGTTGTTTTAATGTTATGTTTGAGATATATCCTACTGATGTTAATGCCAAAGCCTTAAATTGTAAAAAAGCAAACACCTGTTCCACCTTGTAAGTGGTAACAACCACCTTTTCCACAATAGTATAAATCAAACTTTTTTCTTTAAATTTCAGTATTTAGTTTTTAAATTGTTTCCTTAATGTGATTCCATTTCACGTCAAGTACCGAATATCCAATAAAACTTCAGATGATTTGAAATGATGAGTTTTGAAAATAAATAGGATTTTCAAATAAATATTATTTTTGTTAGAAAACTGAAAAAAGAATTTAAGCGAAAAAAAAATCAAAGGTTGCTGACCTCATTTTTGAGATATAAATCAAAATGTTGTTGGGAAAATGATTTCCCCTAAATTCTTCATTGGCTTTACATATCTTTTACAATCTTCATCCATAAATGATTGTGACAAAAGAAACAGGGCTGATGAAATTTGGTCCGAATGCTCCTACAGATGTACGAGATGAAATTTTAAAAAAAATATGGGGTTTTTGTGGGTCAGATATTACAATGCCTAAATTGTTAAAACCAGAGAAGTCCGTAAATCTGAGAGAACTAGCGAAATTTTACCAGCGAGCTTTCTGAAATGATATTTCTGATCAAAATAAATACTTTGTAATACTACAGGAAAAGGCGGAGGTTGGGATCCCATAATATTTTACGAAAGGATATGGAGTAAATGAACATGAGACCATAACACATATGTTAAACTTCAATTGCAATAATTGCAATGAGCTGTATGGCCATTTCGGAATTTATTCCTCATCAGCAGCACTAGAACCCAAACAAAGGAAATTCATAATTTCAAAAAATGTTTGAAATGTATAAAACCAAACGAAATCCGAATAATTAGTAATATCAAATATAGCTAAGGCCAAAACTACGATGGAGAGAGTTTATCCTTCGGTTTCAGAATAACCGGTTTAACCATACCGCTAGCTTTTGGAAGTGAAGCTATAAAGTTCGGCTATCACAAGTTCCTATCGTTGTTTACGTTTGTCTTTTGTCTTTTATGGGTGTTTTTGTTTGTGTTCAGTGCCCTTGTGGATTGCCGCATCTGATTGTGATTTTTGGCCATTGTAGGTGTTCCATGTTATCTTTTCTTAGATAATTTTTTTAACTTACTTCTAATCAGGAGTTTAAGTTCTGAATATACAACAGAAACTGGCTGCAATCTGTTTAAGTCCGTGAAATTACATCTGCAAATCATCCCATTATCCAATATAGAAACCAGATGAGATAATTCTAATACATAAGTAGAATTGTCCGGTTTTTTGACTCGATGATCACTATTATTTTGACATTGGAATGAAAATCTCATCAAATATGGGCGCCGTATAAAGCATGATAAGAGTACTCTTGTTCCAGATACAAGTGGAATTTGAGGAATTGCAACGATTTCGACTTCAGGATCCGACTCTGTGAAAAAGAAAATATACAATCCTCAAGATAATACATTTCTGATTTTTCAGAATGCAACATAAATAATTCTAATTAACTTAAAAAGCAGCAAATTTATTCATGCATGTATGTCATTTTTTAAACTGAAAAAATTGACTGAAAATCGATGAAAAATATTGTATTTCAATCATGTTTGTTTTTTACAGTTGTGTCTTTAGCGGCACATTTTTTTTTTACTATTTAGCATGATTAAAAAATTCTAGGGTAACAGGCAAACAATTGATTTTGTCTTCTTAAAGGACTAAAAGTATTAGTATTTCTTGTTTGAGAGCTCTAATTATGTCAAATACAAAACGTTTGTAGCTTCTTTGTTGTGAGTATGAACTTATATAGTCGTTACTCATAAGTGTAACCAAACTCGAATTCGAATTTTTCGAAATTCCCCGAACCACTAATCAATTCCTCTCTATAACTTCTCTATTTTGACATTAGGCGTCCACAGATTTTGAGTATTTAGTTGCTTGGTCAAAGTCAAAATTAACAGAGACATATAAATGATTTTATATGTCTCTGATCTCGATTAATAGAAAGAAAATGTTTAGAGGAACCATCCTAGCACCTACTATGCAATGTAGGCTACTCATTTCTGACGAGAAAAAAGCAATCTAATTAAAATTAGATATACTAATTGTTCCGTACACTCACCGCATGGTAGATCTAACAACATCTCATTCCATTCTACTTTCTATTCTGATGACCTTTTTCAAATCCTCGGGATTTATCCTTCGTCCAATGCTTACAAAGTTATGGAAGCTGTAGTCTGATTGGTTGCATTCAAATTAGTTCTTTCACCTTTGATTTGAAAGGTCATCAGAACAGAAAGTAGAATGGGATGTTGTTAGATCTACCATGCAGTGTGAGTAAGGAACAATTTGTAGATTTAATTTCAATTAGATTGAAAAAAAAATGAAAAATTTCTTTCTAAAGTCACATGTTAATTATATATGTAAAGCTTTGCCAACTTAATGTTGCCATCTTTGTTGCAGGTCAGAGTAACCAGTCAAACTTCTGAATGTCCACCACACATTTTGATGTTCGTTTAAGTTTTAAATGAGTTTAATTATTATTTAACAGTATCAAATGAGAGTTTTGAATTATACCTTGCAACCACTTTTGCTGTCCTTACGGGACAAAATGAACTGGTAAAAAAATATTAATGACACTGCCATTGATTCTCCCTCCATAGCTTGATTTCAGTCGGCCATGTGGTCTTAGAGAAAAATATTGATTGGAATTGCAGCCAATCATAGTAAAAAATTGCAAATTGCCGTGCAGCCATATGAGTTTTCCGATCAAGACGAAATGAACAAACTTTTTTTTATGGGCATCACCTAGATGTTTCCTGCCAAGTTTCCCAGCAGTTTCCGAGAAGAAAATTAAAATATGTAAAGCTAACGACGGACGCTCAATTATAGGAATACCTCACCCCAGGAGATCTAAAAAAGACTTGTAAACAATTTTTTAACGATGTGTCAACTTTCTTTGCACATTTAAAAGATAATTACTCTGTGCTTGAAAGGCATTTTAAAACGTTAGTTTTAAATTTATCTATTTTCCAAGGTATATATATGGATTGATTCATTATACTGACAGTGCTAACTGATATCTAATGAATCTGCAGTTTTGTTTACAATCACATGACTTCAGAAATGAAATAACTCCTTTACCGACGTATCTAAGTAAATATTTAAATATTCATTAAATCTGCGTTAAGCAGAAATGAAAATTTGCAATTAGCATACACACATGTATGTTAAATGTTCAAAAAAAAGTTTTTGTTCGACAAATAACAATGAATTCCGCTCAAACCGGCGCCAGTAGTCGTCCTGCATTTACAAGCAAAGCTCACTGTTGAAGACCTCATGGCAACTTAAAGATGAAGAACAACAGTTCGTTGTTTTATTGCCATATCCATATATTTGTAGAGACTTTGTCTCATGTGCACTTACTCCATATCCTTTCATTTTCAATTACCTTTTTTCGTCAAACAACTACTTCTCGGACTGTTGTTTTGTTGGCAGTTGTACGTTGTTCTAATTTTCTCCATATCCTTTTCTTGTTTAATTGAGCTCTACTTACTTCTTATCAGAAGTTTTATATCCCTCTTCACCACATAAATTGTTTCAGAATTCTGAAGGTGATTTTTATAAACAGAACCACTGCAACTGCATATTAGTCCATCATCAGCTGAAGAAACAGTAAATATCAACTGCATTGTTGCTTGTTTCGGACTGTTAAGTATGTAAGTTCCTTCAAATTTTCCACAAGACAGGCGGCCACGTAACGTGTTATGTTTATCGATTTTAGGTACGATACAAGTTAAGTTTACTGTGGAACCAACTGTGATGGGTAAGGATGGAGAAATGATTACTTCCACTCTAACTTGTAATTCTGAAAAGATAGAACACTTAAAATGTTCATAAGAAGAAAATCCAGTAAAGAAATGCAAGTTCGACATACTTGAACATTGCACCGAATGATACATGCATATATTGTTGAGTTGTTATTACTCCCCTTTGGGTCGTTGTCTCTTTGACACCTTCCATGTTTCCCTTCTTTTTTCTATATACACTTGATAAAATTATAAAGTTGGTATCATTAGAAATATTTATTTCGTCAAGGAACACTGTTTTCTGTGTTCTCGTTTTGGCCGTGTCTTTGGACTTCGATTTTTGTGGATTTCACTCCTTTGTTCCTTCGGTATTCTACTGCCGTTGTTTTTGTCATGTTTGTCATCTGTCACCTTTTTCATTTTTCATTATAAATTTCAACCTTCTAAGCATTTTGTTCTCCATGTTTATAAATGTATATATTATATTATCCTTGCATCTATAAACCAGTTACTCTTTTACTGCACTGATGATGAAATAATAAACAACCAAAAGGATTAAAACATTTAATCCTTCAATTTTAGCTTCCGTTATATAGATGATATTTTGTCACTAAACAACCTTCGCTTCGGTGACTTTCTTCATCTGATCTATCCAAAAGAGCTCGAAATTAAGGATACCACAGACACTTCCACATTAGCCTCGTTCCTTGACCTTCCTTTTGAAATTGACAACAGAGGTAGACTTCAAACTAAGCTGTACGACAAACGCGATGACTTCACCTTTCCAATAGTAAACTTCCCTAATCCCAACAGCGCCGGCATATGGAGTTTACATCTCACAGCTCATTCGCTATTCAAGGGCCGGTGTTCAATACGGTGACTCAATTGATAGAGCCCGGTTGCTTACAAATAGGCTACTTCAACAAGGGTATGTTACCCAAAACTTGAAGTCATCCCTCCAGAAGATTTACGGTCGACATCACCATCTTGTGGACAACTATGGGATATCTGTTTCCCAGATTACAACAGATCTTTCCCTTTAAAGCTTAATTGTTGTTTCCTCCACCGGGTTTGACTTTACTACCGGATTTGACATGTTCAAACAGGCGTGTGCCTTATAAGAAGGAGGAGGTGCTTCCTCTACCGGTGCACCTGATCTCACCCATGGTTTTTTATTGGGTCCGTGTCGTTCATCTTTGTGTGAGTATGTGTCTTCAGTTTCCTTTTCTGTGCCGTACTCATGTTGTGTCTCTGTTTCTTTTTTGTTTCTGATGTTGCCATTGTCCTTCAGTTATTCGTTTTGGATTGGTGGTTCGGTTCTCACTAACTTTTATCAATGTTGCCAAAAACATGAAAATATAGGATCCAAAGATACAAATTTAAATGAAAACCATCCAAGTATAAAAGCAATTTAGAAAACTAATCCAATACCGAAGATTTTTACTTCAATACAGTTGACACTGAATTTGTAAAAAAACATAAAAATAAAATAAATTTAAAGAAGGCAACTGACAAAGATAGCATTTCTTCTAAAATCTTAAAATTATCACAATCAGAAGTGTCAAATACAATATCTAAATTAATCAATAAATCAGTTGAACGTTCAAATTTGCCCGAAAAATCGAGGAAGCTCAGTAATACCATTGCATAAAAAATCAAATACTCTTGTGAAAGGAAATAATAGACCCGTAAGTATTCTTCCCATGATTTCAAAAATACCTGAAAGATCCATTGAAGTTCAGATGGTAGAGTTTTTTAATTTACACTTTGAGGATTTTCTATCAATTCTTAGGAAAGGGTATGGATGTAAAACCACATTGTTTAAAGTAACTGAGGACCAAAAAAGCTTTGGATGAGAATAAATTTGTTGCTGTCATTTTAATGGACCTTTCAAAAGCAGTTTACTGCTTGCCCAATAGCCTTCTTCTTTTAAAACCTAAATTCTATGGCGTCAACCAATCTTCATTAAACATCATTGAAACTATCAAAAAAAACAGAGAACAATGTGTAAAATTAGGCTCCCACTATACTAATTTTCTAATAAAGTTTAAAGGAGTACCTCAAGTCTCAATTTTAGGTCCCATCCTATTTAAAAACTATTTGAACGACATTTTTTCTTTTATTCATACAGTGCGCTTTATAATTATGCAGACGATAATTCTCTATCATATTGAGATAAGGATATAAACAATTAAGTTAAAACTTTAGAAGACGAAAGTAAAATTCTTATAAATTGGTTTGGTATAAATCAAATTAAAGCCAATCCAGAAAAAATTCCAACGATTGCAGTAGACAAAAAAAACTTATGATAAAAATTTAAGATTTAATCTTGAAGGAATTGAAATTGAATGTGAAACGGAGTAAAATCATATGGAGTTACCATTAACTTTAAACTAAATTCTAATGAACATATTTCTAACATTTTCAAAAAGCTTCAAAACAATTAATTTTTAAAAAGAATTGGTAAAGATTTTAGAAAACTTGAATAACTAACAATGTATTACACTTGAATACTGTCGAATTTTAATTTTTGTCCTCTTGTTTGGTTCTTTTGTGGGAAGTTAATACAAAAAAGATGGAAAATCAGGAGAGAGCTCTAAGATTTATTAAAGAAGATTTTTCTGCAAGCTATGAAGAATTACTCTGTAAATCAAAATTACCGTCACTAAAAGTTAGGAGCAAAAGATCTTTGTAGGTATATATAACTACATATAAAGACTGCCCAGTATACTAACAAGATTAAATTAAAAAAAAATCTTAATCTTTCAGGTACCAAAATATGGCAGATATCCCGCATGTCAGAACTACAGCAAATGGTTTACAATTTTTCAGGTACGCAGGTGCAAAATGAATGAACTGCCAGCTGAATTTCGAAAAGATATGTCTTTAAATCATTTTAAAAGCTTGATTAGCTCTTGGTCTGGCCGTTCATGCCACTGTTTTGCCTGCAAATCCAGTTAAATATTAACTGCTATATTTGGTTTAGGCATACTTACTTTTTCATTTTATTATTTTAGCTTCATTTACTATTACTTGCTTATTATTTAACTTGTGCTGCATTTTTGGTGACATGCTCTAAAGCTTCCTTATGCCTTTGATGCTATTTCAATGTGCTATTTGATATGCTTTTTATGTGTTGCATGCATGAAAATGTCAATGTGTGTATTAATAATTTGTGTTATGTTTTAAATGTCCGTTCTGCTCTTCAGAGTTTATGTTTGTATTTATGTATGAACCTACTATAAATAAATCTTTATGACTTATAAGGTCGCGATAAGATGAAAATGCTCACAGCTACTAGTGTATCAACCTACATGAATACATAAAAATCAGCATTACACAATGTAAGATACATTAAGTGGGACATTACAATATTATACACGACAACATACATACCAACTAATTCACATTCAGAAACTATCTCAAAGGCTGGATCAAATACGATTACACATTTGAACATCGATGATTTAGAAATTCCATTGTGTGTGAATACATAATCCAATCCATCATCGGAACAAAGACAGCTAGTTTCTCTGCAAGATGTTATACAACCATTTTCTGTTCGGTTCATGTATGCATACATTTCACCATTCTGTATGAGTGTGGCTTTCAACACTTTAAAATCTCCAGCGACTTTGCATGTGAGAACAACTTCCTCATTTACCTTCGAAAATTTTGGAGACACCAGACTGACAGTTGGGCGCTTGTTATCTGAAATAGTTTATAATATCGATAATCATGAATTCAAGTAGCACGTGTTTTATCTAAGATTTTCATAAAGACCAATCTGAGTATCCGTCATTAATAATAGGCCAATTTATATGGAGTGTTATTATGCTTCCTGTAAGAAACTGCAAAGAAAGTGTATTACATATTATTTGGCATTGTATACCTACAGCCATGTACAATGCCTGTCACGTGATCTGGAAGACGGTGCTACAGTATATTCAATCAAAACGTGATGAAAATCTTACTTGTAGGGATCTACTGCCATGGAAATCAACCTTAAGTTGGTAATATTTCTAACAAAATAAAGTTTTTACCCCGCGTGTGATTATTCATTTTACTTATCTCCCTATTTTATATTATTAAAAAAAAATGAATTTTTAGATCTGCTATAAAAAATTATTTTACAAATTTCCATTACATGCAACTATTTGAATCATAGGAATTTAAACAGACAGTATCTAAATGAAAAGAACAGCTATTTAATTAACTTGAAAATTGTAATCAAAAGATGAAAATTAATGACACAGTCAGCACAATAATGATAATAACATCGTGTTTAACAATGACTTTGCCAAAAAAGGTGTCAGTGTTGAAAACACAAAGTGCACTTTTCTCCGTGTCGTGCAGTATGGTCTCAACCCTGACCCCTATTTTGGTGTAGTCATTGTTAAATACAGTGTTATTATCATAATAGAAACACAAATGACTCATTAATATCAAGTTATTGTCTTGGCAATATCAAACAAAAACATTATTGAGATTTCAGTTTTCAGACATAAAAGAACTTTGTCTACCCAATATGAATCATGCTTACTCGTCCGACGTTAAGCATATATCATTAAATTGATTTTCATAGTTTTACAGTTGCTGGTGTTGTTTTCTCCATGATAAACTAACAGATACTATCATATTTGTACTTTTGTTTCCGTATATAAAGTATAAAAAATACATAAAATTCTATAATGGGTGATATTGCACAGTTGATCGTCATATTGCGCACTAACGTTGATTGAACTTTCCAGGCCACTCCCCTTCCACAACTCACATTAGATATAACACACACTTTTTTGATGTCACAATGTACTTAAAGCATGCCAGTCAAATATCATAAACAATTATGGCACTTCTATACTAGATCAAAATGGGGATTAGTTGGGCAATAAAGTGATATTGAACAAGGGTAACACTTTATTGCTCCTTTAAAACAGATATGATCTCGTCACCATACTTGATGATCTGACGAAGTACAACACGAAAGATAGATACAGATGTTGGTCTGTTGTGTATTTTTTGTCCTTTTTTTTCAAATATTTGACATGATTTTCATAGAAAAAAAAGTAAAACTAGTTCTAATCCTTACATGAGTTTTCGGTCTTTAAAAGAAGGACAGACATAAAATGAATGATTGTGTAGATGTAAAGGCTGTAGATATATTGACAAGTAATATGTTTTAGTCATTGCGAAAGGTTACGAAATGTTGTTTGAATTTAAAAAAAGCTAGATGGTGAAACTTTGTTAGTAGTGCCATCTTCTATCAAATAGATTCGGAAGAGGGTGACTATTTACTCAAAATGTGTATCTCAGGAGCTATGTTTTATGTTTTAAGGTAATTAAACATGTTGGGATGATTAAATTATCCAAAATAAAACTAATGCTTTTTACATTATATAAATGACTTACAAATAACAAAGTGGCATGGTATGTTGACACTATCTTGATAGGTATCATCAATGAAATTTTTTGTTTGATGACATTTCCACTGACCATCATTACCCGTTATACTTTTCATCTTTAAGACTGCTTCCTTTGTCGATGCATTGTAATGTAGTGTACTCGATTCAATGTCCGTATAACAAACTTTTGTCACCGTACTACAATATAGATTATCTTCTTGCGGACTAATAAATTCAATAAAAATATCAGCTCTGTTAATGTCCAAAATTTTACAAGTCATAACTGTAGCAATGTCTTTTACCTCCCAAGATAAGCAAGGTTTTCCTTGGACTGTAAAAAAACAATTAAAGGCAAGTACAACATTAAACAAAGTGCTGTTTCAGGCTATAATGGAATGTTTTTTTTCATTATTCTATGCTTCTAAATCTAATTAAAAAACATTGTTTTGCTAGAAAAGACACCCTGCAACTTATTAAATGACAGTACCACATCGGGCAGTTAACCATAGTTGGTAAAATTGTGATAAATGATATAGAAGTGCTATAATTCGCCTTAATATGATAAAATGTATGGTAAAATCTAACAAATATCACACAAACGTTTTTATTACAAGATTATAAGTACGATTTTGTCATAGTTTTTTGGGGAAGTGTTAGGTATTTCCATTTATTTTGTACATAAACTGAATGTAATTCCTCGATAATTATCATGTTAACATCGTCAATATTTAAGAAGACAAGTGAAAACTTAAAAATGTTTTGCAAGTACAGGGATGCAAGTTTACAATTAATTAATACATCACTTGTTAAATCAGACAGTGTAAGAAAACGTTGCCCTTGTCTTAAACTTCAAATGAATACGATGTTTGCACTGATCTTACGATCCTTATCGTGATCGAATATAAACAGCTGATTCTCAGTGTCCGCTAAATTAGACTTCTGTGAGGCAATAAATGTCAGAAACAGGCCAGTAATAAACAATGAAAGGATATAGAGTAAATGCACATCAGACAAAGTCTTTACAAATACATGGTATATCCAAGCAAAGGAACGTTGTTCTTCGTCTGTCCATTTTATTAATATATTTACACGATAAACATGATAAATATATACTATTAGTAATTTGTTTTGCGAGTATGGAATTATCTGCTTGTATTGCATCGAGTGCGACAGCACGAGATGCAATACAAGCTGAGAAATCCATCCGAGCAAAACAAATTACTATTAGTATTTTTATCGCTAATTCTATTATTGGAACATATCGGATATATAGTTCCTTGTCCAAATGAAGTAATGTTTTTAGTTATTGGTTAAATATAGCGCTTTCTTTCTTGGAATTATTTTTGTCACGAAACGTCACGCGATGTCATATTAATACGCTGTTGCTAACGTTCCATAGAGATTGACAATACTATGTTCGTATCAGCGCAGTGCAGTGATAATAGAATCATCATCGCTCGGAAGCAATTGAAAATTGCGCAAATTAGCAATAAACGTCAAATACCAATAAAAATTGTTGTACTGTTTTGTTTTACAATGCCGGTTATGCTAATGTTAGCAAGTTTTATTTTGAAGAGGTTATGTAAGCAGATATAAAAAAGTTGGTGGGGTTCATAAGTGAGGGTCGCACGGGGGTGTATTTTAGCCAATAGCCTTAAACCTCTCTGTTGAATTTCCCCATTTTTTTTCTGCTTCTATGGCAACGGGTGCAATTTTGAAAATTCCAAGACCTGATTGCATTGGAAAGTGACCCATCTTCCCCTGAAGTTTGGTTGAGATTGGATCATTTGTCGTTCGGATACAGTAATATTGAATAAATGTATGAACAAAGAACCATGTATGCGTTACCGCTTGTAGAAATTCATCGACATAGACAAACAACAAGTGTGATGACTACATATACCCCTCTGAAGATACATTATTGTACACCAGTGAAACTCAATTAAAAATTTAAAATAACAATTTTACATCAAGATTTCAAAAGGAATTTGCATCATTCATGAAAATTACTTCCTTGACCGAATGTATAGCTGTGTATTAGTAGGCAAATCCGCAGTAATAACTCCATTCTAATTATTTACATTTGGTACTACAATTTACTGCGGAATAGTGGACATGCAATGAATATTGTCACGAGACGAAATGTGGAACACTTCCGCAATAATTATATACCACTTAATCTGACGTGTATTATACCATTAAATGCAAAACAATGTCCCTTTTTAAAATAGTAATTAGAATTCTCTGATATATTTTGCGCTTTGACATCCAACACAAAATATCTTTACACTTTATGAATACACCACAGTACTAAACTGGGCGTCATATAGATGCCCTATCTATTTAACCCTTTTCCTAGTGGCAATCTCAACTTGTTACTTTATAATTATTTTATTGTCAGAAAAACATGGAAAAGGTGAACAATAGGATTGGGAACAAGTAATGACAATTTATTAGTCCCTCTCCTTGATATATATTACAATATTGACACAAAACAAGATAACATTATAATCATACAAAGATGACAATATGAAATTAAAATTAAAACTCAAATCAAATATTTTGCAGTCTGAGTAAAACAGCATATATATATTTTTTTTATAAATCAGCAGAATTATATTTAAAAGAAACAAAATACATCAATTTTGTAAACAGAAACGTTTTGATAAAAGAATAAATTTATGATTTGTCCTAAATAAAGTTTTGTTAATTTCATCATCAACATCAATACAACAAAAGAGACAATTTTCTATTGTAATTGGTACAAATCTTTGATATTGTCCAAAACATGTAGATCTATCTAACTTATACAAAGGATATTCCAACAAATGTATAGCATCTTAATACAGATGACCGCATAAACAACTACCATCATTAATGAAATTAACACGAAATATATCAGCATTTAGTAGACTACATCTATGTCTAAGTCTTAAATGAAAAATGTTTATTTTTCCAAAAAGCCTAATAAGAGGGAACTTTCATAGGCTGACCTTTAATATTTTTTGGGGAATTTTGAGTATGATGGAAGTCATCTGATATTGATACATGTAGGTAATGAAATCCACAAATTTGTGGAAGGAACAAGATGTGTTTGTGAAACACTATGCCCCCGGTAGCAGCCATGTCTTCAATGCAAAGATAATGCTAAAATTGCCATTACTAGAAATTAAGGTTAAGTAGACATTTGTACTAAGCTCCATAAGTTCTATTCACATATAGAATATCAAGCCTCTTGCAATTGTAATTAACAAGCTAAAAGCAACATCTAGATTTTGACCTTTTGACCTCTGTGACCTTGACCTTTCATCTGACCTTCATTAAATTTGCATAATGGTGTTTTGCTTTAAATGATCATTACACAGGCCAAATATGAAGGTCCTATCACACCTGGTTGAAAAGATATCGCCAATGTTAAAGTTTTCAAATTTTCACTCAGTGACCTTGACCTCTGACCTGACCAAAATGTTTATGGTGAATTTGAAATAAGCTCCAATAGATCTATTCACATATAGAATATGAAGCCTCTAATAATTGTACAGGAAAATCTATATTTTGACGTTTTAACCTTTGTGACCTTGGCCTTTAATCTAACCTAAGTATTCTGTTTAGTTTCATTTAATCAATATACAGGCCAAATATGAAGGTCCTATCACATCTGGTTGGAAAAATATAGACAATGTTAAAATTTTCAAATTTTCACTCAGTGACCTTGACCTTTGACCTGGCTGACATTTTTTTTGGTAGATTTGTACTAAGCTTCATTAGATCTAATCATATATGGAATATCAAACCTCTAGCAATTGTAAATAACGAGGTATAGCAAAATCTAGATTTTGACCTTTTGACCTCTGTGACCTTGACCTTTGACCTGACCTCAGTGAAATTTGCATAATGCTGTTCAGTTTCATATGAACAATATACAGGCCAAATATGAAGGTCCTATCACATCTGGTTGAAAAGATAAAGGCAATGTTAAAGTTTTTTGTTAAAGTTTTCAAATTTGCACTCGGTGACCTTAACCTTTGACCTGACCCAAAGCTTTTGGGTGGATTTATATTAGGCTTAGTAAGATCTATTAACATATAGAATATCAAGTTTCTAGCAATTGTAATTAAGGAGCTATAGCAAAATCTAGATTTTGACCTTTTGACCTCTGTGTCCTTGACCTTTGAGCTGACCTTAGTGAAATTTGCATAATGGTGTTCAGCTTTACAAGATCAATACACATGCAAAATATGAAGTTTCTATCACATCTTGTTTAAAAGTTATAAGCCAGCTTAAAGTTGCGGACAGACAGACATACAGACAGACAGACAGACAGATAGACGGACAGACAGACAGACATGGCAAAAACAATATGCCCCGATCTAAAGATCCGGGGGCATAAAAAAAGACTTTGAGAATGTTTCAAGACGATGCATCTGTGTTCAAATTCAAATTATATTAGTTTCAAGAATTAACATTTTTGGTGGATAGCCCGTTCCATTGTATGTTATTGTACCTATTTATAGAAACAATAATACTGACATAGTTTATATGAAATAAATAAATAATAGTTCACGTTGATCAATTTAAAGCCTTCTTGAGTTAATAAAGATATCTAGAAATTATGCAGATCGTTTGTATTAAATTGTATTGTCAAGCAGTAAGACGTTCTTAAGTTACGATGTCTACTTTCACTTTCATTGTCTACATATTTTCATTGGTTTATTAAAGATATCTAAAGATAGTTATTTCTTGGGTTTGAAACCTTATTCCAATCCGTGATTTACTCAGCCTTCTGAAAGAAGCTTTAAAGATATATGGTATACTTGGTTTAAACACACGTTTTGATAATTATGATGATTATAAATAGACTCATCCATGAGGGGTGTTTGTGTTTGCAAATAATAGACTAGTCCAGTACTAGTATAAAAGCAGATGATTTCTTAGATTTCTTCAGTTCTAAATAAGGGCTCACACTGGCAACACTGAAAGAGAGTTAGAGAAAGGTAATTGATATATAGTTTTATTAAATATAAGCTTTTTAAAGAATTGTTGGCTATTTCTAGATAAGAAATAGACTAACATATTCTTTGTACCAATAGGTCAAGACAAGGAGGCCCGACAAGTGGCACCTTCGTGCTGGTGACTGCTTGGCTCTGCATAAGGTCAAAGTATCACTATTTACGTATCATACCTTACACAATTATCAATACCAAAGGTACCTTTAGCCAGTTTGTTGTCCATTGGTCTCTTACACAAACTAGACATATCAATACAGTTAAGGGGGTACTCTACCAATTAATCTTAAGGGATATTCACAGCAAATCCAGGGAAATAACCTTGGCACGGATCCACGGGTACAGTAGTACCATCTGGCGTGTAGGAAGTGGGTGACCCCCTACACGTGGTGGGATTTGCGGTAGAGTAAGGAATTTACAGAAGACAAGTCAAAACTATCTGCATGAAAGATTTATAGACCTTGAAATTGTCCAGTTAGAAAGTTAATCCATCAGAAAACAAAGTAACTCGGCTATTAAGTATATTATTAGGTTATCAATTTTAGTGAAACAATAGGAAACAATAGGGCGTAGCCCTTATTCAGAACTCAATAGTCCTTCGGATGAGGCTCTAAACAGAGGTCCCGTGTTCAGGTCCGTCACAGCCTGGGCACGTAAAAGATCCCTCCTCGGCTCCTAGTGGGTCGATGTAACGTAAAATCTGTAAAGGACCCAAAAATCAATCTTGAGGCCGTGACATCAAAATTGCAGACGTAAGTAGACATCCGATTAACGTACGTAGGATTTTCCAGTTTTGTATTGTTTTATTGTAAGGGAACCGATTGGTGAAAGTTAGGAACGTAGGATAGCGGAATACTCCATTACCTTTGTTAAACGCTCATTTGATTTTTGACAATAGGGTTTTGTCATATATGCTGAGGGGAGTAGAAACTGTAGGGTAGACTTTAAATCTAAGGGTAATTCCATATAACCGATTGAATTCGTGTTTAGGGCTAGCCAAGCAGTGTGGCTTGGTAGTACTTCAGTTTCAGAAATTTACACTGCTTTTGCGGGTTGATGTGTTTGGGTATAAAAAATGACCAGTAGGCTATGATCGAATTTTTCAGCTAGTGATTGCAAAATTCGAGGGCGCATTTTTCAGAAGCGTGGGTAATGTGACGAAATTCAAGTTGTATAAGTTCCCAGAATTAACATTTTTGGTGGATAGCTCGTTCCCTTGTATGTTATTGTACATATGTATAGAAAAAATATTACTGACATAGTTTGTATGAAATAAATAAATAATAGTTCACGTTGATCACTTTAAAGCGTTCTTAAGTTAATAAAGATATCTAGAAAATATGTAGGTCGTTTGTATTAGATTGTATTGTCAAGCGGTAAGACGTTCTTAAGTTGCAAGGTCTACTTTCACTTGCATTGTTTCCATATTTTCAATGGTTAATCATAGATATCTACAGATAGTTATTTCTTGAGTTTGATACCTCATTCCAATCCGTGATTTACTTAGCCGTCTGCATGAAGCTTTAAAGATATATGGTATACTTGGTTTAAACAAACATTTTGGTAATTATAATGATTATAAATAGACTCATCCATGAGGAGTGTTTGAAAGTAATAGACTAGTCCAGTCCTAGTATAAAAACAGATGATTTCATAGATTTCTGCAGTTCTGAATAAAGACTCAATTCGGCAACACCGAAAGAGAGTTAAAAAAAAGATAAATGATATCTAGTTTTTTTTTTTCTTTTTTTTTTTTTTATTATTTTTTTTTTAATCTAAGCTATTTACAGACTTGTTGGCTATTTCTGGGAAAGAAATAAGCTGACATATTCGTTGTACCAATAGGTCAAGACAAGGAGGCCCCGACAAGTGGCACCTTCGTGCTGGTGACTTTTGGCCCTGCATAAGGTCCAAGTGTCACTTGTAACATATCATACTTTATTATATAAATAGCGATGAAAGATTGAGATTTCCCAGTGAAAGAAATGTGATAATTAATTGTGAAATTATTTGCCATAATTTCACTGTAGGAAGTGACGACACAATAGACGTTGTCAACGTTGTTGCAAAGTAAACGTCGCAGCGGATTAATTTTGAAAAAGTAGTTCATGAAATGAATTTGAAAATCAGCCATCAAATATGTGTCAAGATCTATGAAATAAAAACTATAACTAACCCTAGATTCTGATTATTGAAAATATTCAACTCATGATCGAAAAACGATGTAATTCACTCGTGCGCTGAGCGCATTCGTGATTTACTGCGTTATTCGATCATTCGTTGAATATTTTGCTTTAATGAGAATATTAGTAATAGTATAATTACACAATTATCAGTACCAAAGCTGCCTTTAGCCAGTTTGTTTACCATTGGTCCCTTACACACGCTAGGAAGAGAGGTACGCTACCATTTAATCTTAAGGGATATTCACAGCAAATCCAGGGAAAATAACCTGGTACGGATCCACGGGTACAGTAGTACCATCTGAAGTTTAGGAAGTGGATGACCCCTGCACGTTACACATCGGGACTTTATAATTTTCAGCATTTCTTAGTGTACAGCATTTCAAACAATTGTTGCTAAACAATCTACAAAATAAATATTGTCCCTTTTTCTAAAGATAAACATATTTGGTAATAAATTCAAATTAGCTGATACACTGTAGAGTGGCCAAGACAAACCCCGATTGAAATTTATACAACAATTTGTTTTCTAGTAAGAAATTGAAAACATGTTTTAATATCATTCTCTCAAATGTCTTACCAAAATAACTAAGTAAGAATAATTCAAGAAAATTTACAACGGAATATAAACAGAGACTGTGGTATTTTATAGCATCTGATGACTGATTTGATTATGACCGGATGCTTTCTTAATATTCAACGATTTTAAAGTGTCGGTAATTGAATTTAAAAGTATTTCTTGTACACTTTTAGATGGAATTTCCGACACTTGTTGCACAGGTAGCAAATAATATGAAGGGAAAACTACAAAATCAAAAATCCGAACACACATCGCAATTCATTTCAAACACGAATTGAGACAGCATGACAAAGGCAAAACAAACAAACAAGAATGGACAAGAATGCCACAAACTAAAGCAGTAGCAGTGTGAAGCTCCTCAAAAACTTAAGGTATCACAAGTTGCCCCGGAAAGGCAGGAACTCTTTTACACGTGACACCAGTCACATAGCCAGTGAAAAGTCCTGTTAAGTCAAAGTTGGTGTTTGTCAGCCTGGAATAAACACTGGATTTATAAAAAGATATATCTTCTCATCTGTGCAATAGAAACATTGTATCGATCTGTCAAATCATGGTAACGAATAGTATTTCTGCTCAGGCTACATTTATATCGTAATGATGGATTTATGTCATATACATTAGTCTATCTGTTTTGGGTTTTATCCGTATGTTTATTATACTATTGGGAAACGGGGTGGAGAAAGGGGATCTTTGGGTACCCATTAACCGGTTTAACCCTACCGCTTGATTTGCTAGTGCCGGTACCAAGTCCGGTTGTCCCGAGTTCCTATCGTTGTTTACGTTTGTCTTTCGTATTTCTATTATGGGTTTTTTCTTGTGCAGTTCCTTGATACTTTGTGGCATGTGACTATGATTTTCCACCATTTTATGTGTTTCCTGTTATCTTTTTTATTCTATTTTTTAAAGTCATTATACAGATAAACCTTTTATTTAGCAATGTTTTACAATAGCATGATTACATGTGATATAGAACAAAATGAGTTGCATTGTTGTATACATTTTGTGAACGTTCTTTCGTAACATTAAATGCACATCTATAAATGTTGTTATTAATTTACAGCTATTTATTTTCCACTATTTCCATAGATTACATGAAAGCAAATACAAGTTCCTGATCAAAGTTTACTGAGACTTTTTTAGCCTATACTTGCCTTAGCTTTACACAAAATTTAAAGAAATTAATAAAAATGCAAAATTACAAAAACAAAGTAAATGCCATAGTTGCTATATTCGGGGACAACCAGAATATGTAAAAGATACATGGGACCGTTGTTAATTGTAAATTACAAAAGATCTCCTTGTTTCATTTATTAATTATATAAGAAACCAATGGAATTTGTGTTTCTAGATTTGGAACAATTTTCATTGGATGGGTTTGAAGTACATGTATGTTTTCTTCTATAAATTGATATCATATGAATTCACTTATTCCTATGATAATGTATGCATGTTCCTTGTTCCAACATTAAAATCAATTAGATAGAATTGTTGTTAAGTGTTATTCATTTCCTCAATAGTTGAAAAGAACCAATCAAATTGTGTTGGTAATTCCGCCTATTGATAACAGTATATGGAATGCGCATACTGATGAGCCCTTATGATCGTCAATGGCGATTCTATCGTTCAACGATTTAGAATATCGTTTCCTGTTTTTTTATCTTTATTATATATCCGTATAATTCTCTTACATTTGTAATTGCGTAATTTGTTTAATATTAATTAATAAAGTACTTAAATGGAATTAATTCTGATTGATATAGTACAATGAGAATTGAAGAAGAGCGTTTAAAGGGCATATCCAGGATGTCGAGGATTAAAAAAAATGACCAAAAAAATATTGGGTTGCCGATCTTGTTTCCATGGAAATGGAACTTAAACATTGATCATTTTTGCGTTTTTGGAAGAAAAATTGAGTTATAGCTTTAAAATTAATTGAGAAATTATTTCTTATCTACTCGGTACCAAAGCAATAGAAAAACACGATTAGTTCAAGGTAATGAGTTTCAAAATTCCGGTTCAGCTTGAATGGTCTTCCCATCAGAAATACGCTTGCAAAATTTGGAACCCCATAACTAAATATTTCAATATATAAACAATGTCAAAGTTTTTTGTGGATAAGCAGACATACCATAAACTATATGGTCCCATAATCTCCGAGTCTTGGCGGCATATATTAAGCATAAAACATACGAAAGTATTTTAATTGAAATATCAATCAAAATGCTATAAAAGAAACGAATTTCAAACAGAATAGACATATTTCTATTTATCATCAATACTATTCTACCAACATGATATTTCGACCAATCATTACTGAGGTATTTACATGTACATAAAATGGCCAAACACAAGTGCAGACGATAACTTATAACAAATAACAAAATTCCGAAGTTACTGTTAATTTATTTTCTGCATATGCGCATTTCGACAACGTATGTCTCATCAGTGCAGATCAAACCAAAACATTTGGAAGTCCATAACCGAATAATATGTTAAACCAAAAGGTTCTATGTCTTTATACCTTTTTTGAAATACTTCAGAAAATAATTAGTTCGCAGAATCTTAAAAGTTGATGAGAAACTGGTCATCTCACCCAACTTGGTCTCCATCATACAGCACGTGATAAAAGCTACCATTGGATCACACAAAAGGTTCAAACATAGAAAGGTTATAGACATACTTAAAAAAGATATCAAGTTCACATCAACTGCGTCATCATGCTTTGTAGGCATACGTCTCCCTTTTCTTGACAGTCGTCTCTCGCGAGAAAAAAAATTATGTAAAACCCAGTTTAACATTTTTACAAAAATTAGAATTTCGCCATGTGATATCTGTAAAAAATGGTAACTCTAGACTAGTTTAATCATAGAGACTTTGAATAGTGAATTGTCAATAACAGCAGGTTATAAAAACTATGAATTGCTTTATTTTTCTAATCCTTCTCAAACATAGGTAGTATATTATATGTTATTCTAATATGACTTCCTTCTTTCGCTTTGGAAAGAAAGCTATGTTCTAATTCAAACAATATTTTTTAGTACATGCGTATATTTGTTTACAAAAGGACATTCGTAAGTACAATTTCACATTTTATTCACTGAATATTCATTTTATTTTATGAAAATAAAGTTTGAAATAATGAATCACCCAAAAATCCACATCAAATAATAGAAATTTACAACAGTTACTAAATTTAAGACTCGGAACTGAAATTGACATAATCGTAACCTAGCTATGAGTGTGTTGTTGTTATGAAATCTTATCTTTGTTGCAAATCATGCTCTGCGATTTAAATATGATTTTTTTATTTTCAACGTTAAACAATATGAGTTTGATTCTTTGGCTTCCAAAATAACATAACTAAGCAGTCATATAAATCAAAAATACATCCAGCTCACACTTATACCCGCTTCGATTTTAGAATATCTGTATTTTAAATGTTTAACATCAGAATATTTTTATTAATTCATAAGCTTATGAGCCAACTATATTAATAAAACAACGAACATAGATATCTCTTTATCCATTTATGTGTGTTTGTATGCAGTTTTCCGACATATTTCAATTCTACTGCAAAGCCAAAGATTATTCTCTAAGAGCCGCTTCAAATGTTCAAAACTCTTGTTAAATACGTTAGAATCGAAATAGATTATTGCAATTGGGCTCTATGCAAATTAGAACATGGTCAGACCTTATATTTGTCTTCATTTTGTACCCCACTGTCGCTCGGTACAAATATAATGTTTGCCCATGTTCTAATTCGCATAGAGCTCGCTTGCAATAATCTATTTCTTATTTCAGATACCAGTCCGGATATATAGCGTGACATACTCTGGTATCTATTTATACCCTTATCTAAATTAACTTAAACTATAACAAAATTCTGACTACAATTACTATACAAACACACAAAGAAACTTAGTATATTGTAATTTTGTAATAGAAAAAAGAAAGACTTGGCATACAGAATATATTTGCCAATGATAAAATAGCAAAAAGCATAAAACTTACTGGCTCCTTGTTTGAAACAGTTGTACATTACATACAGTAAGTACATGCAAACCTTTCTCCTTGATCGGGAGGGATTATATGTGTAAAAAGCTCGCATAATACAATAGAATATGAAGTGGAGTTTACCGACATTCCCTACAAATAGTGATAGTTAGCGGGTATGCACATTGTAATGTAAAAAAATTGTGTGTACATATCAAAATTCTGAAAGAATTATTTACAGCATATAATACCAGGGAATTTGTTCAACATACATATTTGGTGAATGCTTCTGGTTCTACAATAATATAACCAAGTCAAGACACGGTTCAATATAAATGTATATACCAATCATTATTTTCATGTTTCTGATAATTATACACACCAAATCAACAGTCAAAATACCATGGCCTGTAAAATCAGATTCTTAAGCAAATATTACACATATGCCAAGGCAACATTTGAAGGTCCTTCCATGTTCGTTATGACTATTTGCAGCCGATCAGGAAGTTGTTGGGCTCTAGTCAGACTATCAGCCTCCAAACTTTCGATAATCTGCAAAAAAAAACAACAAAAAACAAAAACAAACAAAAAACAAACAAAGAAAAAAAACATATTGATTTGTAATGCAATCTACACGACCATAATGCACAGTAGGTAACGTTGTCCTGCAAGAACATGATTTTCTACGATTTTCCCAAAATGATTTTATAAGTTTGTCAAGGATTCGACCCGATTTTACAAGCGGAAATACTCCTGTGTGTTGTTATTCTCAATCATATTTTGCATTTTTTACTAAAATGTTACTTTTTTTATCTTTATAGCCTTGATTTGTGTTATTGATATTACGTAGAAACAAGCCAATTCGGAGTTCCGTGTTTTCCTGGAATTTACACGAGTGTCCACTACTGATGTCCAAGATTTTATACGATGGTCTGTGAATTTATACGATAGATATTTCAATTAAAATGATACCACAGCTTTAATTACAGGATAATCATGTATTTTGTAAGCAAAAAATGATAGATGAAATTGTCTCTAAGGGTTATTTTCAAAATTAATTGTCGCAACGAGATAAAATAAGCTAAGCAGACAAATGATTTGGATTTATATTTTTTTGTTTTTGTATCGCATAATTATCTTTAGTTCCTGTCTGCATTTGTGGCTCTCATCCAGATTTGCCATTCTTGAAATGAAAAATCCTTCATAAGGAATTATCTGATTTATGAATGTGCTCTAGTAAGTAACAAAAGTGTTAAAATTTATATCCAAAATATACATTAGTTTATTGATTGTCAAGCATAATGCCTAGTCAATATAATGCATATAATATAGTATCATTGCGTAATGTATTTCATATTGGTCTAGTTAAAGATCCGAGGTAAGTCATATTTGCCAGAGGCGAAAGCTATAATCAATCAATGAATGCTACATCAAATACGTCGCTTACAATTGAGTGTTCGCAACATGAGAAACCTACAATACGTACTCCTACTTCAGACCACATAACTAACCAACCCTTACTATAGTTAAGACTTCAAATTCGTTTATCGTTGATAATAAGCGATATGTGATATGCCATCCCCTATTTCTACATCCTGCTTTCCTGTTGACTAACTTGTTGTCTGCGATAAAACGGGACACATATGAAGGGAAAATTTGTACATCGAACTATATTTTTTCGTCAGGATGAACACAATTCTATAGTTTGTTTTATATTTATTCATTAGTTAAAGGATGAATCAAATGTTATATGTTGGTTCATAATGAATATTTTGACACTGTTTATAAAACAGTTATTGTGTCGTGTTTACTGTTCTTAAAGAAAAAAGGGACATCCGTTATGACCAGATTCTACAACGCAATTATGATAATCATCTCAATCATTTCAAATGACGTTCAGCCGCTGTAACCAACAAGAAATTGTTTACATAGGACAGATCTCAACTATTCGAGTCGTCTTCATAAGTTTGTTGTTTGACGGTTTTGTTCCTAGGTTGATTGATTGAATATTGTTTAACGTCTACTCAGCAATATTTCAGCTATATCAAGACGAGAACAAGTTTGTTGATAAATAATCACTTTGGGGTATGGAAATGACCATGGGACGGGAAATTCTGACTGCCACTGGAAAAGTAGGGTGAAATCGTCAAGGGCGGGGAATTTAGCCTTGTAGCCGATCACNTAACGATGACAAAATGCTACATTATAATATTTGGGTATTTTTGTATTATGTATGAATGCACACAATATTTTGTCTGTTTCCGACCACATTTGATGAATTGTGTTTTCTTTAACACAGAAGCTGACAAAAGCTATACAAGTCACCAACAGACGGTGGGGACATATTTATTGAACCCATTTTATTTCTAAAAAGATCGAACTGCTGGTCAAAAGAAACAAGAAAAACTGTCAATAGCTCATATTCAATGCCATTTCGATTATTCTTGCTCTGCTTGGTGTTTCAATGTTTCACTAAAAAGACGGTCTCCTCTAATTTGAGAATCGGCAAAAGTCTCAAATGTTGTATTTTCCTGGTTTTTCCGAAGATTTTAATAAAAGTAGCAAATTTTCGACTGTTTTTTTCATTTGACATTCATTANGATACTGGGTCCTATTTCTATATCCCGGGGTTCCCTCGGGGTCCTCTGTTAGGATGGCTCATACTCCAAGCTCAGAGGATGCTGCGGGCCTATTCTTCAGCCGGGACCGCGCACGGCGGGTTTTGTTCCTAGGGTCGACCAATCAAATGCAGTGATGTTGTGACTACTTCATTATTTGCTTCTATATCAATAACTGGCAGTTCCTTTACGATGACAAAATGCTACATTATAATATTTGGGTATTTTTGTATTATGTATGAATGCACACAATATTTTGTCTGTTTCCGACCACATTTGATGAATTGTGTTTTCTTTAACACAGAAGCTGACAAAAGCTATACAAGTCACCAACAGACGGTGGGGACATATTTATTGAACCCATTTTATTTCTAAAAAGATCGAACTGCTGGTCAAAAGAAACAAGGAAAACTGTCAATGGATCATATTCAATGCCATTTCGATTATTCTTGCTCTGCTTGGTGTTTCAATGTTTCACTAAAATGAAAAAATCACTTTAAATCGCTAACTTAAAATAGTGCAATACATTAACAATAACATGGGTCCAAGATCTAGTGTGGGCAAGTCGGAGGTTGTAATCCTTGGCGTTTTAGGCATGCATGTTAGAGTTAAGCAATTGCGTTTGGGACATGCATCCAAAATTTTAAGAACAATTGCCAGAAATACTTTAAACCAATTTTTAAATAAGCGAACGGTTCATATGCAGACCAGATCAAGTCGCTTCTAATGTCAAATCAAAACTGTTAAAATTATTATTCTTCCAAAATCGACTTTGAAAAAAAAATATCTTAAAACGCTAAATTAAAGAAGATAGAATTTTTTTGGAGCTGTCAATATCTGAATTATTAAATACATATTTAACAAATTTTGAGTTACTATCATACAAAGACTTCATGGTAAATGTGCATTCATGCTTTCATGGGATATCCTTGAAATGGTATCAGTTTACTAAATTTTCAGCAATTTCGGTCTTTTGTTATTTACTCTGTGTATTAAGTCTATTTGGCATATTTTATAATTTTGTGTTTTTTCATAACTTTAATTACACTGGAAATTATGATATTATCACAAAACTCATTATCTGAATTAGTAGCCATGACATCTACGGTACAACATTAAAAAATGTGTCTGTTCAAGATTATCGAACTAGAATCTCTGTATGCTTAGCATGTATCGCTCATCTGGCGAAAACTGAAAAGATTTTTATAGCGTTGGATGATAGAAAATGTATTCTGCTGGTGGCTATGGTTTCTATCTGAACTTGCAATATAACTCGAAAAAAAAGCGGACCAAGAGAAAATTTCAAAACAAAAAATCTCTAAAGCATGGAAATTTATATTTAACACAAATAGAGTGAACATGACAAAAACAAAACATACAACAAAAATAAACAACAACGCCTCAAAATTACAGCACCAACAGAGTGAAAACCTACAAAAACAGGTGGTACATGTATCATCCTTTGATAATGTAGCGTAAACGTGATCTGTTCACCGGTCACACAGACACGTAAAAATATTGTGTTGAAATCGGTTATTGTCATTTTCTTAGCCTTCAACAAATTCAATCAAAAGTGCGTAAAAAGATAAAAAGAGATGCTCTTTTTATTTTGTCAGTTATGGTGTACTTGTTCATATGAAAATTTCTCATATAAATTCAACATTTGTCTTTCTTGTTTTGTAAAAAAATAAGCTATGTGTTTGTCATCTGTGTATACATATTGCTCACATCGCCCGATTTCACTTGCCAAGTATTCTTACAATAAACTCGATGAGTCCCTGTGATCATTTGTATGTTGCATTATCTATTGGTCCCCTTTCGGGCACTGGATGACAATGTTTGTAAGTGTACTTTTGCCCTAGAGGTAATGCTTGTTGACGACCATGCATCCACGACAAAGAGGATACTTGGATATTGCGTTTTGCAACATTTAGCAAGTGAATTTCGCCAGTGCTAGGGGGCATCTTGAACTTACTATGAGGAAGGAGTGTTTGCTCTTTGTTGCAGTAATCAAGGTGACTTCAAGATGAAGAACAACAAGAAAGTGTTGTTCAATTTGCTTATTCAGACCATGTGTCTATAGAGATTTGTCCCACGTACTCAATATCCCTTTATTTGTTCACGGTACTTGATACTTCTCTGACACTCAAAAAGTAAACAATCAAAAATCATTCCTGTAAATTCTGGTTGCTTTAGATATAGTTAATATATATTTAAATATAAAAAGGTTCAGCCATGAACAAATTTGTTTCCACACTGGTGGCTATATTCTATGTTTATATCTAATAAAATGGATAATTTTGATAAAGATCCGTCCATAATCATTCCACTACAGTTTATTTAAATATGCTTCAGTGGTTTCAGCAGATTATTAAAAATGTTATCTCCAATCAGATCCAATATTATATATTCTCTGTGCTGATAGAATTGTTTTTGCAAGGTTCGAATAAGATGAGCAGTGTTTGTAAAGGACCTTCCATAAATCATTCAGTTTACTAGCAGTTAAATTTGCTGCAATAATTTTAGAAAATATGATGAAAATCACGTTTTTCTCATGGCGCCTTGCGTTAAGCTATGTTCCGTGTTGCCAAACATACAGAATGAAGTGGACAATTTTCGCCAAGGACTGACCATTAATGGTGAAAAGATAATAAGAAACACTTACAATGGCCGAACATTACAATCACATGCCACAATCCACAAGGGAACAGCACAAAAACGATAGAATTACAAAAGACAAACATAAACAACGATAGGAACTCGGGATAGCCGGACTTGGTACCGGCACTAGCAAAAAGCTAGCGGTACGGTTAAACCGGTTCATGGGTACCCAAACCTCCCCTTTCTCTATACCGTTTTGCCTACAGTATAATAAACATACAAATAAAACCCAATACAGGCAGACCACTAACTCAAAGACCACAATCTTGAAAAGGAAAGAATAAGACAAAACGTAATTTAGAAAGATGGGTCAAGGAGTGCTCGCCGCTAAACTGTCGGCTAGTTCAAGGAGCCTAGTCTGCTGCCATACATCATTCCTGTAAAAATTGTTTGAATTTGCATCACTATTTTAAGAGAAGATGATGAAATATCATTTTATTATGATATTGCTATGGTCAAGCAAGTGGAAAAACTTTCATTGAATCAAAATGAAAATTAAAAACCCAAGCTTACAGTCAGTACCTTAAAAGAGTTACACAGTTTATACATATCTAAACGGGAAAAGTGACACTTGTATACTACAAGAAATGTCTTCATAATATTTTTTATAATGTGGCTTTTAATAGTGAAGAAAGGGAATGACCGAATACTTTTTTACGTCCCTGTATATTGTCTTTTTAACTAACCCAGATCTGTTTAAGTATGTCATTGGGATGTAAACTTTTACTTCAGTTTAGCTCCAGTAAAAGTTGACCTTAGCAATATTTACAATATCGATGAAGTGAAATTGAAAGACGCCAGATTGTTTATTCAAGTAATGGTATGATAACAGTTGGAAAACAGGCCTTCGTCAAAAATGGGACTCACATCAAGCATAGAATTATTAAATCTGTGCATCTAGTGTCTGATATACTTTCTCATAAATTTCTTTCAACTATGTACCGACTTGAAATAGATGTTTAAACCAGAAGTATCATTTCTCATCAGTTTATATCCGTGACTTTCATTACATTTATCAATAAATAAAGTAAATATTCCACAGCTCAAAAAATGTATTTGCCGAATTCGATCACAAATCGTGCAAAAAGTCACAAAACGTTCACTTCGCTGGTCATTTATAGGTCTATAACCTAAATGCCTCTAAATTCATCATTTTCTTCAAAGTGGAATACAATACACGTGAAAAAATTCATTATTTAATCTAATTGGCATCGTTTAAATTCCGGGACCAATCCCATAAAAGCCTGGTCAATTCGGGTAAAAGTGAGGACACATTAAAAGTGAAAATCAGGAATTACGGTCTTCCAGAATGTCGTTGTTTTCTTGTCGGATTTAGGTGTATTTGAAGTGTCGATACTGTGAGTGGTTTCATTTGACAATTTGTGCTTTAATAATAAAGAAAACTGTATTTCTAATGAAACTGGAATTTTGTTTATATTTCAAATACGCGCTGATGAATTTCAGAGATTAAAAGGGTGTAGTATGATATATAATAACTATCCAAGATTTCTATTCAAATTTAAGGAAATCAACCTATCTTAAGAACTTTGACGAAAGCGTCTGCATGTTTACATTTTTTCAATAGCATTCGTGCTGAATCCGGGACAATCGGAGAAGATCAGGACAATTTATCGTAGAAAATCATGTCCTCGCAGGACGACATTACCTACTGTGAATGAATAATATGACGAAAACTATGTACTTGATTTTCATTTGAAAAAAAAGGAATCTTAACATTGAAATGGAACATTAAATGAACCATTTTTTTCTTGATTGCTACAAACTTATTAAATTTAGCTATGTTTGCCCAGTTGTGGTTTTTCTCTTTAAATATTACAGTTTTTATCACTATTATTGATAAAAACAAAATTTGAATTCACGCCTTTAGTTTTTGAAAACTTTTGACAATCCTGTAAAACAGTTTATTTTTTTATTATGACCTATTATTGCATTTTGTACTTTCAAGTTCATAAAGATTGAATCAATATAGACATGCCTACACTTAAATAAGATCTGATATCTAAAAAAACTGTTTATTTTTTACTTTTAGCTTTATTTTGGTATTTTTGTTGTGTACCATCAATTCTGACTGATATATTGATACAGATTAATGCAATTCATCACTGCTCTTATTCTCCATCCAGGCTTGATCAAAATTTTAAGTCGAATAGACATAAAGGTATTTCGACACTGATGCATTCGATAAGCACATACCGAAAATCGAGTCGAATGCGGAATCGAACTTTTTTAAGCCGGAATACTCTTTTCTAAGCCTTTTCATTTTGACGTCATATAAATTTACACATTTGTTTCATTTACTTTCCTGCAAATTATTTCCTTTTCCCGTAAATATTGTCTATTTCGAAGACTTTATAAAATATCTCTCTTAATCAATCGGTGATATTTAGATTTATTCAGCTCAACAGATAACTGATGTGAATATTTCTGATATATGAAAAATAAAGAAGATATATTTATATCAAATAAAAGCTTAACAATAAACATTTTTTTTCAGGGTTCCCTATATGTTCATTGTAAATGTTGCTGAAAAATACTTAATTTGGCTTGATTTTCAATACCTGATTACAGGGAAAATTGATCTGCGTCATACCATTCTTTTTTAAACATATGAGTTAAGACCTACAAAATATCCTATAGGCTCGAACTACCTTAATTCTTTGCTGATTTTTCTATATTTTACCACATACTTGTAGTTTAAAACTAAGAATAGGGTCTGCAAGTACCGTTCAATTTTCGAACTTTCGGGAACAAAATTTGTACCCGGAAGTTGCATTTTTAACAAAAGCATATGACGTTTCAAGCAAAACTTTTGAACGACAAATCCTGCATCGTCATAGTTTAGCGGGAATCGTTTTCAAAAGCAATTTTTATCGTGAATTCTCGATATCGCATGACGAGACTTTCAGACCACATTCCCAAGAGACTTAAAAAGGTTATTTCATGCGAAAACATGTCCCAAACCTTTTCAAATTTAGTTTACATTCATGTGCTTACCTCATTGCTGTATTTCTGTACATAATTATACAATTCTAACAATAGATTGTCTTTGGTAAAATAATAAGTGCTCATCTGAAAGTATAGGCAATTTAAAATCATATTATAAAATATAATCTTTTTTTTTATCAGTAAATTTTCTTCCCTTTTTGAAAACCCATTGCAAGTGACAACAATTAAATGGTTTAGATGTAATATTTCTTTAGTATAAAATATGCAATGAAGGGATATGGTGTAAATGTTCATGGGACAAAGTCTCTACAAATACATGGTAAAACAAAACAATGGAACAACACTTTTATTGTTATTCTTCATCTGAGTCAAAAGTCTGATTATTATGTATGCTCTTTATATATTTCAGTTATAGTGTACTTGTTGTGGAGGGAATTTTTCATATGGATATACTATCATACATTCAAAATTTGGCATTTTACTATTTTTTTTTCAATTTCCGAACGGTTGGTTATTCTGACCAACCGTTTATAGTGCCCACATCTCACTACTTTATAATGATTAATTTTTATGTAGACTATGATTGATAAAACGTGTAACTGTTGTATGATGGTTCTAACATGTTAATGTGAAATACAACCTTTACCTCTTTTGTAAACAGAACATGTTATTGATAACTTTTATCTGGACTTTGATAAACAGAACATGTTCTTGCCTCTACTTACCTGGACTGTAATAACCAGAACATCTTTCGTAATGTTATTATTTGACTTTGATTAACACAGTTCTTCTGTATTATTACTTGCATTATCATTAACAGAACATCTTACGATGGTTTTACTTTAATCAATACCTAGTATTTGATAAACAGAAAATTTAGCTTTTGACCCTCGGAACACGTTTTTCATGTACATTATCTTGGATTGTAATGGTTGTGACATATAAAAAAAACCCGAGGTTATGTGCTCTTACCTTTACGTTTTAAAATTAAATACAACGGATAGTTGGCAATGATTCAAACTTTATAGAGGCAAAATTCACTGTTCTCCAGTTAAATCATTGCTGTTATTTACCATTGAGAGGTATTCAAAGGAAACATTGAGATATCAATCACTAAGAGTTTCTTACCATGGTACATGTAACGATTGAGATATCGTTCACTAGAAGTTACGGTACTATTTTGGTTAGATAATCATTTATATCTTGATCAATAGAAATTACTTACCTTAGAAACGTCTGCAAGATAAGCATTTAGATCTTCATCACTAACTGATGGCATTTTTTGAATATCATCAATATATTTGAACAACATATCTTTGAAAACGGGAATATCTTTGGCAAAAAGTAATTTGAATGATGGAGACTCCTGTAAAAAAAGAATGATGTACATCAAAGTGTGTAAAATATCATTAGCTGAACTCGCTTGTATACCAAAACTCTTCCTTAAATTAACAATGGATTGTAAGATAAGTTTAAACAAATTATAAAACAAAATACAAAATATTTCCAAGTAAAATAGCAGGGGTTAAAATCCAGGCGATGGAACTCATAGGTTTAAAAGATGATTTTCATCACTGTTGGCATTCGGAAAAAAATATTCTACCTTTGCAGCTCACGTTACGAACACATTATCATGCATATTATATAGAGCTGTGTACAACACTATTATCTATATACCATGTATACCTAAATTAGCATCACATTTTAACGCAAATTTACAAATGGAATCAAAACCAGATTTCTTTGTTTACAAGTCGCAGACAAATATTTTAGTTGTATGCAAAATTTCAAGTTTCAAATGGCAGACTATTAAATCCATTTTTAAATCATGGTCAAAACCTATACTATGCCCGAGATTTAGAGTCAACAATTTTAGCACTAAAATTGATGAGACAAGATATTAAACCAAAGTTTAGATTTCGAAAACCACCCGTTTCTTAACGTTACTTAAAAGCTTGCATACCAAGTTTGATGACTGTATGAAAATTTCTCCAAAAATTATTGGTTTAAAAGAAAAAAAAAACAAATTTGATAGTGTAAAGGGACATAACGCCCGAACCAATAAATTGAACTTATCCTTTGATCATTAAGTAAGCAACTCACACACCAGGATTACTTTGTTCGAAGACATTGTGCAATTTTGTTTACAAGATAAAACGTATTTTGTTAAGAACCACACTGAGTCAAACAAGATGTACACAGAGAATGACGTAATCAAGATGTTGGAATTTTTAATAGACAATATTTTTGTCGAATTTGGAGGCCTCGTTTTTCAGCAGACAACTGGGATTCCCATGGGAACTAACTGCGCGCCACTTTTAGCTGATTTCTTTCTTATCTCGTACGAGGCCAGGTTTTTAACAGGGCTATCACAGAAAAAAAAACAAAAGCATTTAGCTCAGTCCTTTAATTTCAGCTTCCGCTACATAGACGATGTACTTTCTCTTAATAATCCAAAATTCAAGGAATATTTACACCAGATCTATCAAAATGAGCTTGAAATTAAAGAGACTACTGTTACACCTACTTCAGCTTCGTACGAAGATGGACGTTTGAAGTCTAAGCTATATGACAAACGTGATGACTTTAACTTCCCAATTGTGAACTTTCCCATTCTGAGCAGCAATATACCTACCTCTCAAGCATATGGAGTGTACATTTCACAGTTGATTCGTTACTGTCGGGCATGTAGTGTATACAGTGATTTTTTGAATAGAGCCAAAACACTGTCCCAAAAGCAGCCTACTCAGGGATTTGTTCAGCCATTGTTACTTTCATCCCTTCAGAAATTCTATGGCCGTCATCATGACATCATGGACATATATGACGTGTCTGTGTCTCAAATGAAAACGGACATTTTCAGCTAGATTTCACGTCTTCACGGATTTGACATACCTGGTTTTGACTCCACCCTGGATTGACTCATTGATAGTGTGATGGGTGCCACTAGTGGAGCAGGACATGTTTACCCTTCCGGAGCAACTGATGTCATTCTCGGTTTTTATGGGAGTTTTTTATGGGAGTTCACACTGTCAGTGGTTTTACTTTTGTGTTGTCTTTTATATCATACTGTTAAATTTTAGTTTTGTCTTCGTTGGTGATGTTCGTGCTACTGGTTTGTCCTGGTTATTGTTTGAATACTCAAGAGACTTACAACAGCTTTTCAAAGTTTTACCTTGGTACTGTTTTAGGGTTAGAGAAGAAACACGTGCCATGGATTATTATTGGTTTTGTCTAAGAGTTAGAAAATGGCAATTCAAATCAACTTTCAAAACAATATATACCTCACTGATCGTATGATGGGTGTCACAAGTGGAGCAGGACATGCTTACCCTTCCGGAGCACCTGATGTCATTCCCGGTTTGCATGGGAGTTCACACTATGAGTGCCTTAGTTCTTCATGTCGTCTTTTTTATCCGTTTATTGTGGCTGTCTCATGTCCTTGTTTTGTCCTTGTTTTTCTCCGTTGCCGTTTTTGCCATGTCTTTGGACTTCGATTTTTGTAATCATCACTTCCTTTGTTCCTTCAGTATTCTACTGTCGTTGTTTCCAAAACAATCGGAAAACAGACAAAGACACTCTTGATTGAAGGTATTCCTTAATATTTAATAATTTCATTTACTAGGTGGTTGAAAGAACTATTGCCTGAAACAAATCTACTTTTAAAAGACACATAGTCCACTCTAATTAAGTCATTTCAGTGTTTAGTTATTTAATAAATGTGCTACAGGCTTCTCTCGACATCATATCAACAACACTTCCAATTAATTTGAAATATAAACATTATATTTTAGTCTTCATCTTTTATTTTTAATTGCTTAAGGTGGCGCCCTCATCACATTTTTTTTAAATTTCCGAACTCCTCTGTTTTCCTTCAGTCCAATGGCTTAAAGAATTTTGCTCAAGGGCTCCTATTTTTCATTTAATGGATGTCTTTATAGGTAAAATTTAGAAACCAGACAAGTTTTCATAAAATACTTGATATAACTTCTTAGCTCTTGAACAAATAGTCCTGATGTTAAACTAAGGGAAAATCCAGACAAATATCTTTCCAGCCAAAGGTTTTATCTCCGTTGAAATCATACGGATCCATATATTTCTTTTCAGCTATTCATTAGTCAACAATTAAAATAAGTTTCAAGAAATCCTTTATCTAAACAGCATCATAGTGGGCATTCTTTAATTTTAAACTGCGTTTATAAAAAATAAACAGGTAGGCAGAATTTATATCATGAATACCAACCTTGCTAAAATCCTGATCAGCTGTTGTGCAGATGTCCATAAAACATTGAGCTACCACGGAAAGACATGAATCCTCAGTATTTGTCTTGTGAATATCAAATACAAAATCAGGATTCTTTATAATGTTCACCCAGAACAGCAAACTGAAATAAAAGAAATGAAGCATCTGACTTTTACAACTTGTCTGTAGTATTGTGATATTATGATAGTAAATCAATGCAATATTTATTTAGCACATATTATTCCGGTAACTGAAAAAAAAATTAAGGAGTTAAATTGTTGTCTCTCCTTGACCACTGCAATATTTGACTATGCGAACATTAGAAAGTTTTATATAAAAAAGAGAATGAATGTGTTTTATGAATTAGTTCAGTTTAATGCAACTGAAGAGAAAAGTAAGTATTCACTAATACTGATCCAAACTAGCGACTCAAAGATTGCTGTATATCTCACCTGATTAAATGTTTTGTCTTAAAGGGTACAACCATGTTTTATGCATGTTTTTGTCAAATAGGAGAAAAATTGTAAAATGTTAAACTAAGTTCCGAACTGGCGGGCATGTTATTTGTCCAATCGGAATAATCTGAAAATTTCTGTTAAAGACTTAAGTACATTTAAGTTAAATTTGCTTACAAGATTCAGAGCAAATAATGAAAATAAAGTTTTTCTCATAGGGTCCAATATTACCATAAGTTCTGCTTTGCGGGATATGTTTTTGTTGTTTCATGATAAAAAGAGCTGTAATTAAAAAGGACTTTCCATACGCTATTCCTGTAAAATTTGACTGTATTTGCTTCGGTGGTTTCAGAAATGAGAATTCTCGAAGGGCCAATGTTAAACTATGTTCCGTGCTGGCGGCAATGTTTTTGTCGGATCGGAATAAAATTATCATTCTTTATGAAGGACATTCAGTACAACATGTCCTTACAGTTTAGTTTAATGTGCTTCAATAGTTTCAGAGCAGATGTTGAAAATGATATTTTTTCTATAGGGCCAAATTTTAAAACTAAGAACCGCGCAATGTTTTAAACAAAACGGAACAAAATGACCTATCTTTGTGAAGGACTATCCATACAGCATACCTGTAAATAATGGTTGAATTGCTTCAGTGGTTTCAGAGGAGAAGGTAAAAATGAAAAGTTAAAAGACGACGGACGTCAAGTGATGACAATAGGTCACGCGACCTAAAAAAATCATTTTCTACCGATTTTACAAAAAATGCCGGGAGATTTACATTTTCAGTTATTTCCTCAGCTCGAGACAAATTGAGCCATTTCTGTATAAAAAAACTCCTGTACATCATTCGTTTAAAGTTTGGTTAAACTTGTTTAAGTGGTTCCAGAGGTGTAAAAAACTAATCGACGACGGACACCTAGGAATCGCTATATATATATCCTGTGGATCGGGTGAGCAAAAAGCATAAAGTAACCACCATGCATTTTTTTACACTTTTGCGATAGTCTTCAATTTATCCCCAGCTGTCAAATTTTAATTCAAGTTCCTTCTTACCGACCCTTTAGTAAACTAGAGGTGACTGTGACAAACTTGCAAAATGATACTTTCCGCACCCTCCAAATCTATTTCTAAAACTGACAAATTTTAATAGTACCCGAAATGTAGGTCGAAGGCCATTTTGCAAAGAGCATGTAATATCAAAACAATTTACTTAACATCATTCACAATCAAACAACGGTAAATATGAAATTTTTCTAATCATATAAACTTCGCAAAGCATGAAATTGAGATCAATGTCCAGGGATATGTGACAGAAATTAGTGTCTTAGCTTATAATATGAAAATAATATCGACTTAACTCGTCTACTTATTGAGAATCAAACATACTCATTGAACTTGACCTAGGCACTAGATCGAAAAATTGAGCTTAAGGTGAAAGCCATATCGCAGACCGTCATATACTACTGAAGAGCAATCTACATATCAAATATATATAACATCATTCTTCTTACTAGTGCAGTTATTGCGAATCTGAAAAACAGACTATTAAATTGAGGTCAATGTAATAGGCTTGAGGTAGACTGTCATATAATATCCATCACAAATATCACTGACCAATAATGTAGTTATTGAGAAAATTCGGGAGAAAAACAACACGGTTAAAAGACTTTAAAATTATTGTCACATTTAAAAGTTTTGCACCAGACTGTCATGCATTTGCCAAGTTCAACCTACATACTTAATATCATAGACGTAATTTTGTTTTTATTTTTGTGACCGAGAAACTCATGTTAAATGAAATGACTGAGTAACTCGTCTAAAATGGCCACAACATCCAGAATATGAGGACAATATCAGCATATTTACGGCAAACTGTCATGTTCTAACAAACACCAACCTATGCACCAAATATCATTGACCTCAAACTTCTCTTTAGAACAGTCCTTATCACAAAACCTGAACCTGTACACTAAACTATGAAATAAAATTCAAGGCCATAAGATTTCGTGCCGGCAAATAGGATTTGATTTGAGCTAAATATGAAATATTATGTTCATACATGAAAACTTTATATTAAAAGTTTTGAATCGCCGTCTTAAATTGTCACGTGCGAATTTTCGTTACACTGTACTGTTTCCTACTGTTTAATTTCAATAAAAAGCTACTTAAAAATCTATTTTGCCGTCTCGAAACTTCATTTTTTTAAAATTTATAAGCCGCAGGTTGAAGTCTAACACTGTAAACCAACCAATTTTCGCGGACGCTTGATTTTTCCTTTTGTTCTAAATGATGAAGTTCGTAGAGAGCTAGTTTTGCGCTTATCTATTTCTATTTATGCACTTATTTATATAATGATAATAACTATTTGAGACGATTTACTTTCGCAATATTTTCACTCCTGTGAAAGTAGCGAAAGAAAAAAAAATTATAACAGGAAACACCTACAATATGTTATCGGGCTCTTGACAGCTATATATCGTAAAAAATCAACCCGTGAGCTAGAATGTGAAGCACAGGGGTGAGTGAGCGTAGCGCTATTCTATCGTTCCTTGGAGCTTTTATGACGTCATAATGTGAAAACATCAAAGCTCTGCAGGATTCATCAACGACCCAGTTTCTACAATTTTCTGACGTCTAGCTTATCTATTTGTGTAATCATAATTGTGTTTTGAATACCTAAACGGAAGAGCAAATGCAATAGATGTTTATTTTTATCCGTTTGATTTCATTTGAAACCGTTAAAAAAGATATTGCCTTTGAAACTTTGGGAGAATCGCTTGATATATCCAGGTCAACTTCTGATATATCCGGGACTACTAGATATGGCTTTTGCAGGAAGGCTCTGAAGGCTGATATAACCATGGGGAAAGATTGTAAGTAAAATTATATGCCTAAATCTGCCAGGGAACTGCACAAGAAAAACACGAAAAAGACAAAAGACAAACGTAGACAACGATAGGAACTCGGGAGAGCCGGATTTTGTACCGGCACTAGCAAAAGCCAGTTGTAGGGTTAAACCGGTTTATGGGTACCCAAATTTGGTTTACGGTATTCTACTGTTTGATGGGAAATAAACATGACAGAACTGCAGATTATCTTTCTGTTTTTTTTCCATCTTGTTCTCTCTGGTGAAAAGTAGCCAAAACAGGACCTACCTGTTAAATTTCAATTCATTAGCCACTTTTAGAAACAGACGACAAGACAAAACCTACTTGTTACATTTCCATGATCTTTCCACTTCTGAATCTGCTACCTTGTTCTGCCTGGTGAGACTACGACAGTTTCATACCGATGTATCAATGGATTGGGCATTTCAAAAAACCGACGTCCAACGACATTGCCAAAACGAGAGCATAGAAAACAATGACGTAAGACAGCTAAAAACGCAGAAATAGACAACAAGACAGAACTTACCTGTTACATTTCCATGAATAAGCCACTTCAGGATCTCTTACATTGTGCTGTCGTGATGCAGTATCCAGGAAGTCAAACAAGTATTTTATCACTGGAACCATGTCTGGTCCAGCAGTTAATATAGTTGTGATAAAATCATCAATATACTGTATCAAAGTACCCTGTGAGTATATATTTTGAATAATGATTAAAATATAGCAGACATTATAAATAAATCTTGCAGTATACCAATAAACAGATGTCTTGGCTTCGTACCTTGAAGATGTCAGCTCTATTCATGTTGTGACAATGAACTAATTCATATGCATTTTTTTAGCCGTGCTATGAAACAATAATTAGTAATTTAAACATTGCATTGAAAAAATCAATGTAAATGAATGGGACCAAAACTATATTGAAGTCATTATTCTGATTATCACTATGTATTATTACTACATGTAAATTTTCAATGAAATGAAATTCTTAAATGAAACCTGCATATAATGTATACTTTGCCATAGGTCCAGGACCATTCATATTTTAACTTCCTTTGCACTTTTAATAGTAAATTAAGTATTCTATATTTCAAGAGAGTTTTATAATTACTGTCTTATGAAATTATTCCAAATACTAGCAAAACAGTTAAAATAAAGGTACACTTTCCTAAATAAAGGACGTTCATCAAATCGTTATTTTCGAATACATCGGAAAACGAATAGCGAAGCAAGAACAACGAAAAGGAGAATTCTTAAGTCAGGAATCTAAAATCACGGCAATTCACATCCTACACGAATTGAGACGGTATGACAAAGACAAAACAAATAAACAAAAATGAACAAGAACGCCACACAACTAAAGCACTAGCAGTGTGAACCCCTATGAAAACTGAGGTATCATTAGGTGCTCGGTAAGCATGATCTGCTCTACGCATGGCAACCGTCACACAGCCAGTTAAATTATGATGTTGAAATATCTGATTGTTGTTGTTGTTGTTGTCATTTTCTAACCCGCAGACAAAACCAATTAAAATTTGTGGTGCCTGTTACATGAAAGTTTGAAAATCATTTATGTATCTTCTAAGTTTCAGACAATAACAAGGACAAATCTTCACCATAAACATAATCGACGAAGAGCAAATCTAAAAAATAACTGTTTGATATACAAGACAACAAAGAAAGCAAAAGCACTGACAGTGTGAAGTCCCTCTGAAAAACGGAAAGTATCACAAGGTGTTCAGGAATGGTAAGCATGATCTGCTCCACACATGGCAGCCGTCCCACTGCAAGTGAAAAGTCCGGTTTAGTCACAGTCGGTGTTAGTCAGTACGGTAACACACTGTGGATCTAAATGAGGTGCAAAACTAGTGCTTTAAGCAGGAAACAAGTTCACTGAAATGTGCTTTTACTATCGAAAGTAATGCTATCAGACACTGAAAATTCAATTTGTCAATATAAACACACATACAAGACGAAAACAGTATTTTCCAACCTTTGGATACGTCTGTAACTCATGTAAGGGAGCAAAGTCTGTTTTAATACGGTTTTGAAAATAATTTTTATTTTAAAAATGGTCAAAATATTCTCCCTAGTTCGGTTTTATGGTGCTGTAGCTTTGCTTAGCATTGCATCTTCTTTCAGTAGTCTCTACCAGTCACAGTATTGTTTGTATTCACCTAGTCTACATTCACCACAGGGGATTGTGTTTTTGAGAAGAAATTGCATTTTTTTTGTATATTATTTCTGTTAATACAGAATACTTCAGTTTTGAAATCTTTAGTTACATAAAATTGGATTGATTTGTTGCATTGTTCATACAAGTATAGATCACCATAAAAATAGTATTATACAATTTTTTTGCACCTGAAAAACCATTTTTCCATTTTACCCCAAAAATGTCAACTTTCATTTATCAATGGTTTCCAATCCGTACTGTGCAATTGAATGAAATGTTTTGAGCAGTTCACTAAATTATTGATTAAATAGCTGGAATCTGTTCATGTCAGCTATAAAACACTTAAACTGGAGTTTTTAAAGATTTTTCATTAAAAGCATCTGAAAAATACTGTCATAACATTTTACTGATCTACCAACATTCCAATCGCAAATTAACAGCAATATTAAAGAGACTGGTAAAAAAGAACACTAGCCATTGATAAGAAAAAAAATCATTTTTACTCTTATTGATGACCTTTGGGAAACTAGTGTAGTCTAGTAATATTGATGTGGCGATTTTTAATAACTAATCTCATAAGGTTAAGATTTTCTATAATATTATCAAGATAAAAAACAACAATTAAAAAATTAACTCCATATCCGTTCATTGTTCATCAATATTAGTGAATAATTGCTCGCAATTTTTTCAAACCACGAAATACTTGAATGAACATGAATCTATTCCATATTTGTTTTGCTGTGTATTACGTATACAGTAAGTCAAGAATAGTTACCTTCGTAGCTAATAATCTAGTAAGGCATATTTCTGAACTAAGGCCTTGTGCTTGTGTATCATCATCTGGTTTTACCTAAAATACCATGAAAACATATTATTTTTTGGAAAAAATTAAACGGTTACCAAACAGGATTGTCAAGAGCCAAAGACCATGAGGCAAAAAGACAAAAAAAAGTATAAAATCAAGCATCTGTCTCTATTTTAACTTCTGTAATAATATCAGTTTTTTATGGTTCATAACAAATAAATGTGTGTAAAATTAAAGGGAGATGTTCATTACTGAATTGCCTTTTCAATGTTGTAGCATATGGAGACCATACCTCTTACTTCGTCAAAGTTGATGCTGTATAATGTATTTAGTGGATAACAGACAACAAAATAAAAAAAAATATTCTATTGAGTGGAACAAAATAAAAAATAAAAAATAAAAAATAAAATTTGTAAAATATAAAGGGCTTTTGGTCGTCCGATTAGTTTTAGTGACCCCAAGGTAAACTACAAATCGTCTGGACCTGGCCTTACTATATTGTGAATAAGAGTAAATATGTAATCAGAGATTACAGAGATTATTTTGTTAAGGAACCTTATGTTGCCTGGGATGCTGATGTATGACTTCATTTTTTCTTTTCTGTGCCATTCTAATGCTATGTCTATTCTATGTTTATTTCTATGTTCTTCCGATGTTGCCGTTGTCATTTGATAATTCGTTTAACTGACGGCGCGTTTCTGACTTACTTTACCATCAGTGCACGCATATACACGATAAAAAGATTATGTTATACACAATGCTGCGATATATACTGACTATCCCAGATACATTTTCATGTAAGGTTAAATGATATTACTAAATGCAATATCTGAGATATACACTAAGTCTTTGATTTATATGTCATTTAATCAAGTAGAAAATGTATATAGATCATTCGTGTGTTATTTTTCCACTGATACACGTTCCATTATTGTCTTATTGTCTTAATTAATAAGGCCGTAAAGGAGAAAACTATGTCAAATGAGAAACTCCGGAAAATTTGTGCTAGCTCTGACATAACTAATTAACTGTGAAACATAAACAGGAGAAGCTAGAATGTTACTGTTCTTATTAGGGAATTGATAATTTGAAATTAAAATCATTCCTTTAGTCGTAAATTTTGGTACGTTGATGACCATTTCCGTCTAGAAAAGAAATTCCCGAAGAAATTCAGTCTCGTGAGAATATGAAAACAAGTTTGCGAGTAGAAGAATAAATATTCTTTTTGTATAAACCGTTTTTCCTTTATTTGAAAAATGTGTAAGAGCCAACATTCTTTTGTTAGTTAACCTCTGATTGGTACTTATCAAATGAAAGGTATTATTAGATAAATTTTAAATATTGCCATTAATCTTACCACTGGTTACATTCTATTTTGTTTTCTCAATTTCTAGTACATATGATACTATATTGCCAGAAAACTTTTCTGTTGATTTTCAGTTTATTCATTAATCAGATTTTCAGTTTGTTGCCAAAATGTCACCAGAAATTGTGGCTGCTAGTAGCAACATTGAAAATAGTGTAAAACTACAGTTCTGGTGACAAAAAGATGCATGATGCCACAATAAAGCCGCAATAGTTTGATGATGTTGCCGCAGCGTCTTAGGTCTGGTGAGGGTATTTTTAAAAAATGTTAAACTGTATCACCGCTTATTCTTTCCATAATCAAATTCATTTAAAATAGTAAATGTTCATGCATTTAAAAATTTTGACTTATTAACAGTTCACAATCGAATTACTAAGAGAAAAATACTTAGTTCAAGCTTAGTTCATTTAAAAACTTTGACTTGATTTAATTACCGGTACAATGAAGCCTTCAACAAATTAATGATCAACAAATTATGTTCAATTCAACAATCTTAAATCCGTTTTCAAACCTTTTTCATAACAATAACATAGTGAATATTCTAACCAAATTTATTATAAACCATTATATTGAAAGAAAAAAAATGTCTTCCCTGCAAAATGAAAAGATTCAAGAAAGTCCAAAATAAAACTTATCACCATTTTTACTTGTTTACCATTCCTGATACTTTTTTGTGATATCTT